>CM062804.1:562081423-562287111 GCA_031772625.1 Pinus tabuliformis | reverse complement strand
GCTCACACGTGAAACATGTGCCATGTGCTAAGAAGGGCTTCAACCACTTAAATGAAAATGACACACAACGATTTGAAAAGAATTTTATTTAAGTAGTTAGTGGAGTATAACAATGAATTTGTACATATTCCTTTGCTTTGATCAACATGTCCTGTTTTCAAGTTATTCTGAAGTGTTTGTGCATTGAATGTTCTAACTACCATGTATTGGAAGTGGGGAACTCGGTCACAATGTACAAAGGCCATTTCTCAACTAATGCCCTAACTATCCACAACAAATCCTCCTCATGCTTACTTGGTATACTTTATGACAACATACCTATACATTGGCATTCTCTTTGCATTCCCTTTGTGCCAAAGGGTTGTCCATCATTTTGGTTGCAATTGGATTAACATACTAATCTTTGTTTAACATACCTTGTCTAAATAATCCAGGTTATGAATGAAAACATGAAACCAACCAATACTAGTTCCAACTCAGTGTATACTCAACTTACATGTAGCTAAAACGCTGGCAATAATCTTGCCTGTTTTACTATATCCATGTCTATCTTGTCCTTTCCCCTGTAGTCCCAGCCTAAAGGATGGCAATTTCAAACATAATCAGGGGAAGATCAAATTGGCAAGGGATGCACTATCAACATAATCCATCGCCAGTCTTAATGCAAAATTGATTGGATTGCAAGTTCTTGTGTGTAATGGCAGATTGCACGAGGCCTTTCATAATCATAGTCAGGGCATTTGGATGGAGACTTTTGAAATGGGATTTTGATGATAGATGAAGAAAAACCTGACTAGGTTATGAACCTTGCAGACATAATAAAAGGCGCTAAGGACCTATTGCTACAATGAATAGTGAAGAAGAAATACACCTTGGTGCTGATCTTGAGGTTGCAACCTTTGTATATATTCAAATGTGAGATCTATTGTAGGGTGCATGCATTTCTTTCTAGGCTCTTGATGATGATATCATGATATAATACCAGAGGAATGTTCTGGTAAGAGTTGCCATTCTGGGTCTAGATCTTGTTCAAAAATACATGCCCTTGTAAGGGGGTGGTATCACATGATCGACAAATGACCATAATTGAGGTGTTTTTTGGGAATTACGAAATCAACATGATGTAAGGGTATAACTTCAGAATCTTTCAAGGAAAAATCAACCTATACTTTGAAGGAGTACAACTCAACAATTACCCGCCAGTGGGCAAGATATGGTAACTTTGGGTATCTCCCATTTTCCTAGGTGTGGATGAAGATAGTATGACATTTTCAATCTATTGCAACAACTAGAGATTATTCTTCTAACTGATTAAAATTAAGTGCAGTTTATTTGTTATGACAAATAATGAATAAAATCATCACTGCAATTTTCACCATAAAACATTAGAGAAAATAAAATTATGGAAACTGAGAAAATGCTAGCACACACATAATAAAATTGACACAATTATTTTTGGACAATTGTCGCCGGAAAAAACCAATGCGGGAAAATCGGTGCAGTAGATGAGAGTTTTATTATTGTGCAACCGTGAAATTCTGAGTACAATCTATGGATGCCCAACTGGCTATCCAATCAATAAATACCTGATAAAAATAATTGGAGAGAAAAATTCTCTCACTCCACAAGCAATCTCGGCACTGGTTTTCTTTGAAAATTTTGCTGTCCAAACCCTGTGTAGGCCCTTCTACGCTGCCTTTGCACAAAGCCTTACACGTGTGGCTGGAAAAACCTCTCAGATCACGTTGTCCTACCTATCTATGTTGCTAGAAATGGCTTTTCGAACCTTTGGAAGACTTTCCCGACCTCTGGAAGTTGAATCGATCTCCTTCTCAGCTAAATCGAATTTCTCTGCTGAAGCTTTTGTGCATCCTCACTGTGGAATACTCCTGTCACTTGCTGCTACATCTCAGATCTAGAAATATTCCTTTGGACTCACTGTCTTTTTCTTCACTGTCTCTATGTCCCCTCTCTGGCTCAAATTCTCCTCTGCTAAATTGCTACAACTGGGAAAGTTCGATCTCTGCCAAGGAACTCGACCTCAAGTGTGTTTTTACTCCAACCCCATCAACCTCCTCTTATAATCTCTTGTTGGCTCACCAACGACCATGATTAAAACCTCATCAATGGCTAAGATCATCTTTGAGTCGATCCATGTGAATTTCTAGAGAATTCTCACCTTTCTTAATTAATTCCTCTTAATTAATCGATTTCCCTGACTTTTTTTAATTATCGATCAATGAATTTAATTGATCTGTCTCTAGGTGGAATTTCTAGAAACGATTTCTGGGTTCTAGATATCTCATGTGTTTTAGCCTCTCTACAAAGTTTGAGACTAGAACACCATCCGATACTACAAAAACTAACACTCCCTCTTAGCAAGGAAGGTGTTCAACCTGTCTCCATAACATCCTCCATACACGTTGCTGATGATTGACTATTGTGACTAACTTTCGATGTCCACCAACTACTACACAACTATGATTCATCTGCCACACTGTAGCTAAACCACATCTGCATCTGCGCTATTGCTGGCACTGCACTATACAACCTGTACTGCTTCCAACTCTGCCACTACGTTGCAACTGATCTCATGTTGCTGCAACTACTGCAACTAAGAACAAAAATCTGAATCAACTGTGTCTATGGACTACAATTGTCTCCTGAGTCACTGACTGCTACCAGTCTTTGCACTGCCCACTAAGTCTGTCTGCACTGCCACTGCACTGTGCTCCTCAGCATCTGACTAAAACTAGTACTGCAATTGTCCCTCAAGATCTGACTGTGCCATCTGACGTTGATCCATCTGCTACTGAACACTGTGGGCCCCTATAACAAAGGTATTGATCCATGAGGAAGCATTTGTCTGATGCTACCCTCAAGGGATCCTTCCCAGCTCTGCGCAACTCTGGAGTCTAGAGCTCAATGTCTCCCTACCTCTCTCTTGGAGGTATAACTATATACAAAGCGAAGTCTTCCTCCAACCTGGAGGACAATTGATCAATCTCTGCTGAAGATGTTGCTTTCTGTTGCTTCTCCTTCTTGTCCTTCTTCCTCTGAGGACACTGGGTACTATAGTGACCAAACTCACCACACCTGAAGCATTTGACCTTCGATATGTCCTTTTTTTTCTTCTCTCCTCCCTGCGAGCCTTGTCCTTGATTGGGACCCTTCTTTTCTTTTCCCTTCGATGCAAGGACTACGTTCTCCTCCTCCACACTCTTCGATGCTACGCTGCTGCCACCGGGACTACTCTTGACTAGAGCAAGTCACATCTCCTCTTGCGTGAAATTTTCCCATAATTGATCCTACCCTGGTAGTTGATCTCATCCAGTGAGTCCTTGGATGAAAGTAGCCCACTCCTTTGTGAAACCATTGATGGTTACACACAAAAGTTCAGCTTCTTGTGGCGCCTCTCCTACGACAAAAAGCTCATTTTGGAAATCCTAAATTCTGTTAAGTTAGGGGGTAACTCCTCCCTTTTGCATCCTAGTTGTTCTCAACTTCTCCTTCAGGAACATCTTCTGATTCTCAGAAGGATTCTGACATAGTGTCGAGATAATTCCACATTTATTTGGCCATATTCTTGGCCGCTAAGTGCGAGACTATATGATCTCAAACTCCATCAAGGATCAACCGCTTCGCCTTGGCCATCTCCTTCCTGAAATTCTATAGTTGTTGCGGGTCTGTAAGTTCTGCTACAACTCTTTCTGCATACGTCTTCAAACCATGCTCATCTAATAGAAAGGTCATCCTTGCCTTCCAAATAATGTAGTTGGATGCACCATCCAATCTGTCATGATCATGAAGTCCTGCTGAGGCCATTCCTACAAAACTCACAGCTAGGAAAATAAACAAGAATTTCTTCTCCTGCTCGGTTACTTTCTCTGCAATTCACACTCTTGTCTGGAATGCATGGTCTTGCCTACTGGTTCTGCCTCTGTAGCTGGAAATTTCAGATTTCCTTCAAGACTGAAATTAGAAACTGTCTGAGAAATATCCCTTAGTGTGTGTAATTTCTCTTCCACCTGACGCTGATTCTGCAACTGCAAAACTACTACAAAAGCAACTGCGCCTAGATCAAGAATATGTACAACAAATTCTCTACTCTGCTTCACCATAATTTCTTTCTGGATTCACCATTGTCTGCTAGAACTGCCACTGAACAAATCAATCTCTTCTTGCCACTTGCAACTGGAAAATTGAATCCCTATCTAGTAATTCGACTTGCCTAGTCAGCTTCTATGCAAACCTTGGAGAAATTGTGCTGCTTCTCCCTCTGAGTTGTGGATTTTTCCCTCTTCATCTCTGAGCCTCTGATCTGTCAAACTGGCTCTGATATCATGTGAAATTTTCAATCTAATGCAACAACTGGAGATTATTCTTTTAACTGATTAAAATTAAGTATAGTTTATTTTCTACAACAAATAACGAAAAAAATACAACTGCAATTTTCACCATAAAACACCGCGGAAAATAAATGCTAGAAACTGAGAAAATGCTAGCACACAATAAAATTGACACAATTGTTTTTGGAAAATTATCCTCGGAAAAACCCAATGCGGAAAAAGTCGGTGACGCTGACGAGGGTTTAATTATTATGCATCAGTGAAATTCTGAGTACAATCTATGGATGCCCAATTAGCTATCCAATCAACAAATATATGGCAAAAATAACCGAAGAGAAAAATTCTCTCTGCAAGCAATCCCGACACTTGCACTCTCTAAAAATATGTCCTTCCAAACCCTGCGCAGGCCCTTCTGTGCAGATCCTCACACGTGTGGCTAGAAAACCCTCTCAGATCAAGTCGTCCTACCTGTCTCTGTTGCTGGAAATGACTCTCCGGACCTCTCGAAGACTTTCCCAGCCTATGAAAGTTGAATTGATCTCCTTCTCAGTTAAATCAAACTGCTATGCTAAAGCTTCTGCACAACCCCTACACAACCTCACTATGGAATACTCCTATCACTTATTGCTGCCTATCTAGATATGGAAATCTTCCTCCAAACTCACTGTCTCTGCCCTCATTGTCTCTGCATCCCCTCTCTGGCTCAAATTCTCCTATGCTAAATCACTGCAACTGGGAAATTTCAATCTCTGCCAAGGAACTCGACCTTAAGTGTGTTTTTAATCCAACCCCATCGACCTCCTCTTATAATCTCTCCTTGGCGCACCAATGACCATGATTAAAACCTCATCAATGACTAAGATTATCTCTGAGTCGATCCATGTGAGTTTCTAGAGAATTCTCACCTTTCTCAATTAATTCCTATTAATTAATCAAGTTCCCTTAGTTAGACTTTAGGCATTTTTTAATTATTGATCAATTAATTTAATTAAGTTGTCTCTAGGTGGAATTTCCAAAAATTATTTATTAGTTCTGGAGATCTCATGTGTTTTAGCCTCTACACAAAGTTTGAAACTATAACACTATCCGATGCTACAGAAACTAACAAATAGTATGGTGCAAACATATCACAAGGGAATGTTGACACCTCACGAACAAAGTAGACATCTCAGTCAGTTAAGTTCAAGAGGAATGGAATATACTGTTGCAGTCCATAACTGAGTTTGGTTGTCATTACCAATTGCAAGGATATATTTGGTATTACCCTGCCAAGCGTAACAAAAGTACCATTGGTGATCCCAATGGATATTAAATCAAGAAGAAAAGGTATTATAGACTCATGTGTAGGAAAATGCCTATATTGTTTAGAGCAACGGATCGAAAAGATTGCAAATAATATAGACAATGAGTAGTTATAAAACATAATAAACACACATCAACACAGTCAAAATAATAAAGGAGTTCACCAGACCCCCCGGCTACGTCTCCTAGTCCAGCTTTCAATGTCGACCTCTATATTAAGTCTTCAAGAACAGATTATTACAAGAGTGAGCTCAAAAACAGAGTCTCAACCAATAGTGACATCAAAGAGGGATCTGCTTGAAAACCTCGAGTCTAAAAGAGTGCACAGATTCTCCCTCTGTCCTGTTCCTTTATTCAATCTGCCTCGATCTGACTGACTGACTGTCTTCAACTGACTTATTGTTTTGTGTTCTGTCATGGGATGGCTTTTAAAGCTTAACAACGCTGTCTGTTCAATCCCCTTCTTGGGCTCTCTGGCTCCCTGCGCCATCCCTTCATCTCCCTGCTGAGCGTTTAAACAATCATTGCAAAACACTTAAGGCACAGGGCAGCGGTTTACAAACGGAAGGATCTTTGGGCGTGGGTGAAAATCCCTGAAAATACAATTTTCGTTTACATAGAGAAATACACTAAAACAGTGGAAAATCCAAACGAAACGCCAAAGCTGGGCTTCAAACGATATAAAGTACACTCCATAATCCTCTCGGGTCTGCAAGTCGCATTGGCTATGAGTCGTAATCCCTTTGTATTCCCCACCGTTGATCTGCCTTTAATCCGACGGTTCGCATCCAACCCGAAACATCAAGTAGTCCGCTCAATCTCCACCGTTGATCCGCGATCGCTAATCCAATGGTTGACGTCCATTTCGGATGGCCTACTTGCACGGAGATAACCTGCCTGAAAAAGCAGTTTTCTCTCTCCCACGGCGTGCTACGTGTCGGCCAGTGTATGGAATCGGGCGGAGCCTCTCCAATATTGCGTACCGCCTGAAGCCCGCCCGAAATACCATTTACTACAAAACTCAAATTATATAAAGCACATCTATAAGTCCTTTCGGGTCCATGCATATCGCATAGTCTTCGGCCTGCGGTAAGTCCTCCCTTTGGCAAATTTGCGATGCGATATGTAATCTCCGCCGTTGATCTGCGCGCTTGATCAACGGTCCATGTTGTCACTGATCGCAGTCGCATTTCCCTCAGGGCCACCTCCAATATACTCCACTGGCCTCTCTGTCGATACGATATCGCCGATTTGATCTGGGCCGTTGATTTGTCTGATCCGACGGCGCCTGTGCAACATTACTTCAACCTCTGCTTAGCTATGTTTTCTGCCATTCTTAGTGTTTTTCTTCTGCGATAATGTTTCCCGATAGTTAATATATATGAAGACTTAGACTTAGAGGTCTGATACAAGATCCATTTTGGATCACGCCTTCCCACTGAAAAGCTTTTGGACCACCAAAAGTTGGTTTTAGGCATCGATCAAGTGAGGATACAATTCCATCACTTGTCCAATTTCTATCCATTGTTCCTTGCTTGGATTTGAACCTTTGAGTCCTACTCTCAGGTACTCAACATCCCCTTGACGCGTAGTTCTTAATTTCCTGTCCAGAACTGTGTCCTCTTGTAACTCATTGAGATACTTAGGCAATAAATTCTCAATAGAAGGCAACTAACTTTGCTCTTCAGGATCTTCAATCAATGAAGGTTCATAAAATCTCAAGTTTTCTGCATTAATGACTGAATAGATCTGCATATAAGCTGGCAAATCAAGGCGAAAAGCATTTTCACCAATTTTATCAAGTATCTTGAAAGGTCCATACCTTATTGGTTTTAGCTTCTTACCTTCACCTTGCATTCTGTCTTTGTTGATGTACAACCAGACTTGATCACCAACTTGAAAATTATGCTCAACTCGATGCTTGTCATGTCTTGCCTTGTACTTGGCTTGAATTCTTTCCAGCTGTTCCTGTACTGCCTGGTGAATTTCCTGGATTTGTTCAATGAACTTGGTCGCTTTGTCCACATCACTGTGTCCATCAACTGCTATGTCTTTACTAAAGAAAAAATCCAAGGGAGACTTCGGTATAAAACCAAAACAAGTCTCAAAAGGAGATCTCTTAGTAGAAGAGTGCTTGGCACGGTTGTAAGCGTGTTGCACATAACAAAATGCTCATCCCAAAGCTTGGGATGTTTGCTGCAATAGCCTCTGAACAACTGGATCACTGTCCTTGTTATGAAACCAGCTCACAAAAAGATAGAAAAGAGAGATCCACGCCTTAGAATTCAGCCTCTTCGAGGGGCAACCTCCTTTACATTACATAAATGAGCAATTCTTGGATGATTCAAATGACAAAACCTCCTTTCTATATATAGGAGTCTAAGGAGTCACAATATAACCCAGCCGACCTAACAATAATAATATAAAGCCACAAAAATAACAATAGAGGGATTCTATGGGGCACAGTAATAACAATATGGGGACAATAGGGGCACAACAATATTAATAAGGGATACAACTACAATAGTAATGGGGTAATCACTAGTATTATAGGGACCCAACATGCCCCTCTCCTTCAAAAAAGTGTTGTCCTCAACGCTTTAGTAGTTCTGGATGCTTCTGTATAAAATTCTCATCCTCCCATGTGGAATCTTCAGCGGATAAGTTCTTCCACTTGATAAGATACTCCGAAATTGATCGATTTCATAGCTGTCGAGTTCTTGTTTCTATGACTGCTTCTGGTTCCAATATAAATTTTTCCTTCCTCGTCAAGTTCTGGCAATATTGTTTGAAGTGGGAGCTTGTTGCCTATAACCTTCTTTAAACATGAAACATGGAAAACTAGGTGCAATCGAGAAGCTGCAGGAAGCTCCAATTTGTATGCCATAGTACCAATCTTTTGCAACACCTTGTACGGACCATAATACTTTGGTGATAATTTATTATCCTTCTTAGCTTGTTTGAGGGACATTTGCTTATATGGTTGTAGCCGTAGGAATACCCAATCACCTACATCAAAATTTCTTTCGCTGCGATGTTGATCTACTTGTTGTTTCATTCTATTCTGTGCCAACACGAGGTTATCCTTTAAGAGTTGGAGGACATGTTGTTGATGTTCGATGTGATGTTCCACTGCTTGAACCTTAGAATTTTCTCTTAAATATGATGTGATGGATGGTGGCTTATATCCATAAAGTGCCATAAATGGGGTCATTTTTGTTGCTGTATGGAAGGAAGTGTTATACCACCATTCAGCCAGAGGCAACCATTTGACCCATTGTGTCTGTTTATCAGATACAAAGCAACGAAGATATCCTTCCAAACATTTGTTTACTATCTCAGTTTGCCCATCAGATTGAGGATGATAAGATGAGCTATGAGCTAACTGAGTACCAAGACAAGAAAATAATTCTGTCCAAAAATTTCCAGTGAAAATGGGATCTCTGTCACTTACAATAATCTTTGGGTTTCCATGTAGCTTTTGAATTGTTTCCATAAATGCAGTAGAAACTGTACTGGCTTTAAATGGATGTGATAATGCACAAAAGTGTGCATACTTGGTAAGTCTGTCAACTACCACCATGATGACACTCTTTCCCTCAGACTTGGGTAAACCTGTGATAAAATCCATTGAACCTCCTCCCAACGTTGGCTTGGAATGGATAAAGGTTGTAATAGACCCGGTGTCTTAATTGTTTCAACTTTATTTTGTTGGCAAACCAAACATTCTGCCACAAACTTTTGAATATCTGATTTAAGGCCATCCCAAAAAATTCCTTCTTAACCCTGTGGTAAGTTTTTAAAAATCCTGAGTGCCCTCCTAAGGGAGAAGTGTGCAATTCCATAAGAATCTTTTGTTTTAGCTGGGAATTCTTACAGAGGTATAAGCGATCTTTGTACCATAACGAATCATTTTGCCAGCTAAATGTATCAGACGTACTGGAATCTTGTTGTAACTTTCGAATAAGTGCCCACACTTCTTCGTCATTCTTCCATTCCTCCCTTGCTTCGTTTATCCAATCTGGTTGGATAATAGAAATGGTGCACAACAATGCTTCCACATCCTCATCCTTTCTTGAGAGTGCATCTGCCACCACATTTTGCTTCCCTTTTTTGTAGATGATTTCAAAGTCATAACCCAACATCTTTGTGACCCACTTTTGTTGCTCTTCAGAGGATAATCTTTGTTCTAAAAAGTATTTAAGGCTATCATGATCCGTTTTTACCTTGAAGTGTCTTCCCATTAGGTAGGGTCGCCATTTCTTAAGTGCATGGAGTATTGCCAACATTTCCTTCTCATAAATAGCTTTTTGTAAAAACTTTCCCTTGATTGGACGACTTTCAAAAGCAATGGGTCTTTCATCTTGCATTAAAACAACACCAATTCCATTTCCTGAAGCATCACATTCCACAATAAAGGTTTTTGTGAAGTCTGGTGTAGCTAAGACCGGTGCTTGGCACATTGCCTCTTTAAGATGTTCGAAGGCCTTTGTTGCTTCTGGAGTCCATGAAAATGCATCTTTCTTCAATAATGTTGTTAGAGGTGCTGCTATTCTCCCATAATTCTTAACAAACTTGCGATAATACCCTGTCAACCCGAGAAATCCTCGCAGATGCTTTATGGATGTGGGGATTTTCCATTCCTTAATGGCTTTAATTTTGCTAGGGTCTACCTTAACTCCTTCATGAGATACAATATGACCCAGATATTCCACCTCTTGTACTCCAAAGAAACATTTGGATCTTTTTGCATATAATTGTTTCTCCTCCAATAATTGTAGCACCCTATCAACATGTTCAACATGATCCTTCCAAGACTTGCTATAGATTAGTATATCATCAAAAAATACTAACACAAATTTTCTAAGGAATGGTTTGAAAATGGAATTCATCAAACCTTGAAATTTTGAAGGTGCATTGGTAAGGCCAAAAGGCATGACCAAAAATTCATAATGACCCTCATGAGTTCTAAATGCTGTTTTCAGAATGTTTTTAGTCTTCATTCTAATTTGATGATATCTTGAACGAAGATCCAACTTGGTGAAGTAAATTGATCCATGAAATTCATCTAGTAATTCATCAATGACTGGAATGGGAAACTTATCTTTAATAGTGAGCTTGTTGAGCTCCCTATAATTTAGGCACATGCGCCATGATCCATCCTTCTTGTGCACCAATACTACTGGAGCAGAGAAAGAACTTTGACTCGGTTGAATTATACCAGCCTCTAGCATTTCTACAACCATACGTTCAATTTCACTCTTTTGGGCATAGGGATATCTGTACGGCCTGATGTTTGAAGGAATACTTCCTGGAATCAGATGAATAGCATGATCATGATCACGAATAGGTGGGAGACCTTTGGGAGTCTCAAATACCTTGGAATGATTGTCCAAGACTTTTTGGAGATCTGGAGAAATAGATGATTCCAATGTGGAAACATCTAGCGAACATAATTGTGCAATTACACCTCTTTGTTCATTTTTTAGAAGCTTTGTCATACCGTTAGAGCTAATTATTTTTCCCGGTTTCCCTGCAATACCCCTTAATTCAACTTTCTTTCCTTCCACAGAAAATTTCATGAAAAGTTCTTGAAAATTAAAAGCTATTGTACCCAACGATTGTAGCCATTGGACTCCTAGTACAACATCAGCACCTCCCATTGGAATGGAAAGCATTGGGCTAGTCAATACATATTCTCCCATGGATAACTTGATATTATGGCACTTTCCAGAGCAATTTATTGTTCCTCCATTTGCAACCATCACTTGACACTCTGGTGCTGGATATAAGAAGCAATTCAATTCTTTTGCTACCTTACAATGAATAAAATTGTGGTTACTTCCTGAATCAATCAACACTATTACCTTTTTCTTCTTGATTTGTCCTTCTATCTTGATGGTTTGAGGAGTGGTAATTCCTGCCAATGCATTACAAGATATGGTTGGATTCATTTCTTCTTTATCTAAGCTTTGTTCCTGGAGTATATCCTCTTCTTTTGACCTTTCTTGCTCCTTTTCTTCTTCCTCTTCACAATCTATGTAGAATAATTTCTTCTCAGCACACTTATGACCTTTAGTGTATTTTCTATTACAACTGTAACAAAGCCCTTTTGCTCTTTTTTCTTCCAATTGTTGTGGTGTCAACCTTATAGGTTGTGGAATACTAGGGGCAACAACACTTCCATCTTTATAGTTGTGAGTGGTATGCTTCCTGGTTGCCATAATTTTGCTTTCCATTTTTCTTGCTAACCTGAATGCCTTCTCTAATTAATCAAGTTCCCAAAGGCGAACATCATGTTGGATATTATCCTTTAAAGTCCCTATGAACACATCAATCCTATGCTCCTCTAGAATATTTTTTACCCTTATGTTCAATTTTTGGAACTCCTCAATGTGCTCCATTATTGAACCCTTTTGTTTGAGACTTATCAATTGGCTAAAAAAAGTGTTGCTTTTTGTATCCTCATAATGTGCTGTCAATTCTTCCGTAAAAATTGCTCAAGTGATAATTTGTTTACGAGAGCAAAGCCATTAATACCATACAAACTGATTTGGTTCCAAATATAAAGTTGCAATACGTACCTTTTGTGTGTTTTGCACATTATTGAGATCGAAAAATTGCTCCATATGTAATATCCATGTTGCGGGATCCTTGCCATCAAACTTCTTCATATCGATTTTTGAAATATGGTGGGTCTTCAATCCAACATTAGAGTCTATGGAATCATGATTAACATTTCTTTTGTTTTCATCATGAGTTTCCTTTACTACCCTTTCACCATTAGTGACCATTTCTTGTAGCAACTTATTCATATTTATTTTCAATTCTTCCATCTTATCATCCATGCCATCAATTTTAGCACCCATGCCATTCATCTTAGCTTCCATGCCATCCATCTTAGCTTCTATGCTTTTCTTTAAACAATCCATCTTAGCTTCTACACATTTCTTTAAACCATCCATCTTAGCTTCTATATCTTTCCTTAAACCATCCATCTTAGATTCTGTTGCTTTTTGTGCAAGTGACACTTGTTGCACTTGGTCTCGTAATTTTGATATATCATGTTGCATTTCTTCCTCTTCTTCATAAGTCATGCTAGAGCTTTCAGGTTGCTTACTAGGTGTTTGCATTTTCTTTCCTCGGGGCATCAATTACCTATTCAAACTAATTTTTCAAACTAAGCTTATGCAAAAATTTAAAAAAAACTACACACATTTTTTCACTTTGTAGAAGCTTGATATTGAATCTGATGTATCTCTGCAATTTCGGATCATCTAGTTCTAAAATTGCGACCTGTAGTACCCCTCTGTGTCCTCTGTGGATCTGAAAAAGATATACAATAAACTACAGTCCGTCCTCTTTCTGTACCTTCTTACGAAATTTCAATCCGATGCTCAGAGAGAAAGTTATGATGATTTTCCCCAAGTCACCTGTTTGGAATGTAATTCAGGAGTCTGCAAAAAGACCAACTTCCTCAGATCATATCTCTGCAAATATAGCGCGAAAAGCTCTGAAATTTGGACCCAAGATTCAGCGCGATTTCTTCTCAAATGGGTTTTTTTTTTAGCTTCTGAAACATCGCAGAAAAAAAGTTATAGCGAAAATGCCACAATGACCTGTTTGGAGCAGTGAAACCCTAGAATCCAAAGCTCTGATACCAAATGTTATGAAACCAGCTCACAAAAAGATAGAAAAGAGAGATCCACGCCTTAGAATTCAGCCTCTTCGAGGGGGCAACCTCCTTTACATTACATAAATGAGCAATTCTTGGATGATTCAAATAACAAAACCTCCTTTCTATATATAGGAGTCTAAGGAGTCACAATATAACCTAGCCGACCTAACAATAATAATATAAAGCCACAAAAATAACAATAGAGGGATTCTATAGGGCATAGTAATAACAATATGGGGACAATAGGGGCACAACAATATTAATAAGAGATACAACTGCAATAGTAATGGGGTAATCACTAGTATTATAGGGACCCAATAGTCTGTTGACCACTTCTGTCTGACCATCTGTTTGTGGATGAAATGTTGTGCTCTTCTTCAACCTTGTGTCCATAAACTCCCATAAACTTGACCAAAACTTCCCAACAAATTAAGAATCTCAATCAGATACAATAGAAGTGGGTAACTCAAAATGAACCCATACATTCTAAAAGAACAACTTCGCTGTTTGTTCAGCTGTAACCTGCTTGTTACATAGTATCAAAATACACATTTTATTGAACCTATCCACAACAACATACAAATAATCATGACCTTTCCTAGATTTTGGCAATCCCCCAACAAAATCCATGGAAAAACTTTCCCAAGGAAGAGAAGGAATTGGAAGTGGAGTGTACAAGCCTAATTTCCTATTATTGGGCCTGCTTGTAGCACACATAGTACACCCTTTGATATATCTAGAAATTGTCTCATGCATTTTTGGCCAATAGCAGAACCTTTGCAATTGTTTAACTGTTTTACTTACACCAAAATGACCTGATATGAGAGAAGTATGTGCTTCTCTAATTATGTTAACTCTTTCAGTTTGTGGGATGCATAACTTTCCCAAATGATATAAGAGTTGGTCCTTTACATAATAATCCAATTCTTCTACTTGCTTGCCGTGACTTAAAGTTGCGTATACATTTTTAAAACCTACATCTTGAGCATATTGTTCAATGTAACTTTCATGCAACACTGAGTTATGCTTAAGTATAGTAGATGCATTTATGATTGGTCTTGATAACATGTCTGCAACCTTATTGTGTATGCCCTTCTTATATCTGATGACAAGATGAAATTGCTGTAGAAAACCCATCCACCTATAATGTCTTGATTGCTGCAATTTAGTTTGTGAGTGCAAATATTGGAGTGGTTGATGATCTGTATGTATGATTGTTTCTTTACCCATTAGGTAAAGTTTCCACTTTTTCACACTTTGTGCTAATGCATACAATTATTTATCATATGTGGGATAATTAACTACTACAGAAGTAAATGTCTCAAAATGATAGCATATGGGTTTTCTGTGTTGCATCAACACTTTCCCATGGTATAGTCATTGGCATCTCTCAATCTCAAATGGATGTTGAAGATCTGGCAGTGCTAGTACTGGTGCTATACTGATTTTTTCTTTTAAGGTGTCGAAGGCTTTCTGCTGTTTGCCTCCCCACTTAAACACCTGTTTCAATCCTGTTAAATCATGTAATGGAGCTGCAATCAATGAGAAGTTAGCAATAAAATTTCTCCAATATTGTGCTGCCCCTAGGAAACTCCTAACCTCTGTAGCAGATTTGGGTTTAGGCCAATTCAAAATGACTTCAACCTTAGAGGGATCTATCTTCAATTCACCACCCCCTACAATATAACCCAAATAATTTAAAGATGTTCTGCCAAATTCACATTTTGAAAATTTTACATAGAGATTTTCTCTTTTTAAAACATCTAAAGTCCACTTCACATGCTTTACATGGTCTTCCCATGTATTATTAAAAACATGAATGTCATCTAAATAAACAATTACAAAATCATCAATAAATGGTCTGAGTACATCATTCATGACTCTCATAAATGTAGCAGAAGCATTAGTTAAGCCAAAAGGCATAACCAACCATTCATACAGTCCTTGCTTTGTCTTGAAAGCAGTCTTCGATGCATCTTGTTTTGCAACTCTGACCTGATGATAACCACTTCGCAAGTCTAACTTAGAAAAGTAAACTGTTTCTTTCAATTGATCTAATAAATCATCAATATGAGGAAGAGGATATCGATTCTTGTTCGTTATTTTATTTAGTGCTCTATAATCAATGCACATTCTCCACGAACCATCTTTCTTTCTCACCAGATCCACATGGTGATGTGCTTGGTCGTATAAACCCTTTATCGAGAAACTCATGTACCTGCTTCTTTATCTGTGCATTCTCTAAAGCTGACAACCTGTACATTCCAATGTTAGGTAATGGAACATCTTGCTACAAATAAATATCATGTACTATTTTTCGCTTGGGTGGCAGACCTTTTGGTTCTTGAAATATAACATCATACTCTGAAACAACTTTAACTAAATAAGCTTTCTATCTAGAATCACAGCCTTCAAATGCATTGGATTTTTTAGGATCCTTTGTCTTTACAACCATTAGTAAAAATTGATTACTTTAATTCACAATTCTTTTCATCTGTCCTGAGTTTATGAAAGAATATTTATCATTGAGTTTATGAGCTCTTATAATATATTCTATTCCATCTTTAGTGAGTTGATACTTATTCTCAGCTCTATAGAAAATAGCTTTCCTATCATACAAGTATGGACTTCCCAAAACAATACCACATATATCCAATGGAACTATATCTAACTCAACCTCATCTACAAATGTTGATCCAATAGCAAACCTAAGTTTACATTGTCTCGTTACTTGTAGCTTTGTTTTATCACACACCTAACCTAATGGATATGGCTTCTCATGAGGTTTTGTTTGTAATCCCAACTTCTTTACAATTGTTTCAGAAATCAAATTTACTTGTGATCCACTATCAAATAAAGTATCAATCTTATTATGCTTGGAAATTACTCTAATACGAAAAAGCTCATTTCTTTCCCTCTCATTATTTTCATTATCAACAGATTGTGCGGAATTATTTGTGGATGCTTCAGAATCTTTACCTTTAATACCTGTGGCTGTAACTGTTGTTTCATTTCCTAAATCTGATCCCAAGTCTTGCTGAATAGCAACAACATTCTTCTTCTCCTTACCACCGAACTTCTTAGGTTTCAGTTCTAGATGCAAAAACCCGCAGTGTGCCTCATCGTGTCCTTCTTTCTTGCAATGAATGCATGAAGGTTTATCCTTGTTTACAGTGTTTTCTTTCCTCTCCTTCCATCTCAGTTTCTTCTTTTCCTTGCTCTTGCTTACAAAATATTTAGATGATCCCCCAACCTCTGGGTTTACATTCTTACCTCTAGCTTCTAGATGTGTGGCTTGAACTGATACATCATCTAAGCTAGTGGGATCAAACATGAGAATAGTATGCTTTAAATAGCTATGAAGACCACCTATATACTTCAATAAAGTCTTAGGTGAGTCCAATGATATACCTAGAGTTAAAGCTCTCTTTCGGAATTCCTGAGTATAACTTTGTACACTTTGACCCTTCAATTGCTGAAGAGTTTGGCAACTCATCATTGCCTGTTGCATGTAAGCTAAAGAATATAATTTCTTTTTGATAGGAGAAACAAATTCATTCCAGGCATAAATGATTTTACCATGTTTTTGCAGATCAACTTGTGTCATTCCTTCCCACCATACTAGTGCAGTTCCTCCAAGTCGAAGGCTAGCCAGTTGAATCTTCTTCCTTTCTGAATCAATGTTCTGTAACCTGCAATATACATCAATTTGTCTTATCCAATTATCTATATTTTCTACATTGAGTTCTCCATCATAAATTGGCAAATCAAACTTCACATCTAATTTGATTAAGGAAGTTTTCTTCTTCTTCCTAGAAGAGCTACAAGATGATGATGACGAGGATGATGATGGAGGAGATGGTGGAGGAGTCATTCCTCCTTTTGCTTTGCCTCCTGGAGGGGCAACTAGAAAAGGTTCCTTTGCTCCTTTGTCTGGTTGAGGTGTTGAAGTGCTTTCACCTCGACCCTTCTTAAGTTCCAGATACATCTCTTCCACCATGGTTTCGAGTGTCTTAAAACTCTTTATAAATTGAGATTTTGATCCCAATGGAGCTTCTTCTGCCATTCTCCTCTGAGAATAGACTCTTCCAATCTCTGGATTAGCCTCAACAAGTTCTCCTTCTCCTAGTCTGAGCTTTATTCTAGTTAACATTCAAAATCCAGCACAAGCTTGTCTAACCTTAATAAAACCAAAACCAAATGCTCTGATACCACTTGATCCCAATGGATACTAAATCATGTGCAGGGAAATGCCTATATTATTTAGTGCAACAGATCAAAAATATTGCGAATTATATAGACAATGAGCAGTTATAAAACATAATAAACACACATCAACACAGTCAAAATAATAAAGGAGTTCACCAGACCCCCTGGCTACATCTCCTGGTCCAGCTTTTAGTGTCGACCTCTATATTAAGTCTTCAAGAACAGATTATTACAAGAGTGAGTTCAAAAAAAGAGTCTCAACCAACAATGACATCAAAGAGGGATCTGCTCGAAAACCTCGAGTCTAAAAGAGTGCATAGACTCTCCCTCTGTCTTGTTCCTCTATTCAATCTGCCTCGATCTGACTGACTGACTGTCTTTCTGTCACTGTATTCAATTTACTTATTGTTTTGTGTTCTGCCATGGGATGGCTTTTAAAGCTTAACAATGCTGTTTGTTCAATCCCCTTCTTGGGCTCTCTGGCTCCCGGCATTGTCCCTTCATCTCCCTGCTGAGCGTTTAAACAATCATTGCAAAACGCTTAAGGCACAGGGCAACTGTTTGCAAACGGAAGGATCTTTGGGCATGGGTGAAAATCCCCGAAAATACAATTTTCATTTACACAGAGAAATACACTAAAACAGTGGAAAATCTGACCGAAACGCCAAATCCAGACTTCAAACGATATAAAGTCCGCTCCATAATCCTCTCAGGTCCACAAGTCGAATTGGCTACGGGTCGTAATCCCTTTGTATTCCCCACTGTTGATCTACCTTCAATCCGACAGTGCACATCCAACCCGAAACATCAAGTAGTCTGTTCAATCTCCACTGTTGATCCACGATCGCTAATCCAACGGCTGAGAACCATTTCAGGTGGCCTACTTGAATGGAGATTACCCGCCCAAAAAAGCGGTTTTCTCTCTCCTCTGGTGTGCTACGTGTCGGCCAGTGTATGGAATCGGGCGGAGCCTCTCCAATACTGCTTACCGCCTGAAGCCTGCCCAAAATACCATTTACTATGGAACTCAAATTATATAAAGCCGCATCTATAAGCCCTTTCGGGTCTGTGCATATCACATAGTCTTCGGCCTGTGGTAAGTCCTCCCTTTGGCAAATCTGCGATGCGATATGTAATCTCTGCCGTTGATCTGCGCGCTCGATCAACGGTCCACATTGTCACCGATCGCAGTCGCATTTCCCTTAGGGCCACCTCCGATATACTCTGCTGGCCTCTTTGTCGATGCGATATCGCTGATTTGATCTGGGCCGTTGATCTGTCCGATTCGATGGCTCCTGTGCAACGTTACTTCAATCTCCGCTTAGCTCTGTTTTCCACCATTCTTAGTGTTTTTCTTCTGCGATAGTGTTTTCCGATAGTTAATATATATGAAGACTTAGACTTAGAGGTCTGATACAAGATCCATTTTCGATCAATTGGAAACAATGTAGACATAATTCTTCCAACATTAGTAGAATTTACTTCTTGAGGCACAACTGTTCGACCACAATTTGTTCTATTTGAAGTCATGAAAACAATCCATATAGATGTTAACACAACCCTACTATTTTAGTCAGGAACTATTTTATAGCTGATAGGGATGATATCTTTAAACTGAACAATATGGGTCTTGGATCTGTTGAGAAGGCAAACTGTGAGGTAATCACAACCCCTGAAGAATATATGGAGCAATGAGTTATGCAAGAGCAATATATGAATACCCATCTATATGCCCACAATCCAAGGTTTTCCACAAGATTGACAGTCAGTATCTCAATGACTGTGTGGCACCCTGTGATACATAAAATTGGTTAATTCAATATTTTGACTACAACATGTAGGACCTCATATTTGTATATATACATATGGAGTACAATGTGATATTCCCTAGCTTAATGTTTTATAGTAAATAAAAGTGCATAGGCTTATTTTAGATTAAGTATGTTACATTGATAGACAGATAAACACTCTAATTATTAGTAAATTATTACTGATGATGGTTGTTTGTAAAGTTGTAATTTTATTTTATTTTGCAAATAAAGACAATTTGGGAAATTAATGGCTAAGTACAGATGACTGAAAGAGGAAAAATGATGCAATTTAATTATGGGAGAATTATTATCCATCAGTAAGTCCTAGGCATCTAATTTGGGTGATTAGATTTAATTTTGGAATTATTAAATTGGCAAAGTAAATGTTTCCTAGAAGACAAGGAGTTGTCTTCAGAAGTGGGAAACAAGAGCTCATTAATGAACAATTAACTACCTGCCTCCTGTTGATGAGGTGGAGGCAGTTAGTGACCACCCAAAGAGTGGTAGATGGATATTATCTTAGAATTCTTCTTCTTTTGTCTCAGTTATTTTGAGAACAAAATTAGTAAGACTGAAGAGAAGCAAAGAAGAATAGACAGAAAGAAATTGCAGGCTTGGTTTGCTCAAGGGGACACATGTTGTTTGCTATGTCAAGGTTGAGAGGAGCCAAGTAATTAGCCATATATTTTCCATAATTATTATCAAGTTGATGTCCTCTAACTTTGTTTTGTTTTATGTTAGGAACTGTAAAAGTCTGGTTCAAATTCTCTACTTCTCTATCACTTTACAATTTAGTGTGTTTTGAAAAGACTATTTCAACTATACTATGTTATGAATGGTTTTTTATGTTTTTGTGAAAGAGATAAATGATATTTATTCTAATTGTATAATTTGACTGCATAATAGAATATTGATATCAATAAATACATAGTAAGCTATATGTATAATTTCTTTGATTTGGATAATTTCATTTTGGTGTATGAAATGAAAATAAAATCTTGTAGTTTATATGTGAAGTTTAAAAGAATAAGTAGAACTTTATAAATTCGAACTATTAGAATTAGAGTACTTGTCTACTGCCTAAGTAGGTGAATAACCACCTGTAACTATCGACAAAGTTACCATGGTGGAACTAATATAAATACAAAAAGAAAGAATGGACATTCTACAAACTAAAATGAGAATGTACTTGAATAAGATTGTAAACTTGCACAAAGAATATATGCAATTAAAAGTATAACACTTATTACAAAAACATAAAAGGAAAACAACAATGAAAAACTAAGTGAAAAATTCCTAAAGCTATCAAAATTACAAATTTCTCATCTAATAGCCAAGAAGAAACCGACAGTTGAGATTAGCAGTGTAATAAGCCATATCTGATTTAACTATTTTTGCAACATAAAGATAATTAATATCAACTAAAATAGAGAGTAAATTGTTTATAAGAAGATGATCTATAATGCATATACTTTAAACTGAAAGTTATTGTAAATATAGCGTTGTATTAAGTAATTCAATATGCATAACAAATTAATCGAAATATAAATTGAATGGGAGAAAATAAATATACAAAAACTCTAAGGGTAGGGTTTATAATTTAAATATTGTGTGGAAATAATAAAATATACAATTAAAAATAGTACGAGCTTGGAGCCATACTAAGAGTTTGTTTCAGTTCTTTTGGAATTGCAAGAAGGAATTTAATAAAATTTGGGAAAAACCCAACACAGGGTTTCAAGCCAAGAGTGTAAAAAAAAATCTATAGTTTTGTTGTCGGCCTTCTCAATATGAAAGACTTATTCTTGTATAAGGAATAACCAATCTAGTTGTGAGAGTTCGCCGACCTGAGAAATGTGAAAATTCGAATTAGGTTTGGTGAAGCGAAATGAACACCATTTACTGGAACATACACTACTTTAAACAAAGGACATTCAGATCATAACATAATGCAATACCTGAAAACAAACGAATAGAATCTATTATTCAGTAAAGAAATTATTAGAATGATAAAATAGTGATAATATGACAAGGAATTGTAACTCTAGAATGTTAATAATTACCTTCTGAAGAATTTAATATGTTTTCGTAATAACTCTCCTGCAAGAAAACACCATAAGTTGGGGAAACTTACCAAAAACAAGGAAACAACATGATTCCATTATGGTAGTAGTTGAAAACATTGCAACACACTTCATTCCAGTCAAATCCACTTTTAAGGCTACAAACATTGCAAAGATCTTTATGAGAGAAATTTTTAAGCTTCATGGAGTACCTAAAGTTGTGATTTCATATAGAGATGCAAAGTTTACCTCCAAATTTTGGAAGGGATTATTTGAAAACATGAGAACCAACATCCTCAAACTAATGGCCAAACATAAAGGACCAATCAGATATCAGAGGACATGTTAAGGATGTATGTGAAAGACAAACAAACCAAATGGGATGATTATTTGCATTTAATAGAATTGCTTATGATAATGGATATCAAACTTCTCTAAAAATGAGTCCTTTTGAAGTTATGTATGGAAGAAGATGCAAGGTACCATTAAGCTGGGATCATCCTGAAAATAGATTGGTGCTAGGACCAGACATGTTAAAGGAAATGGAAGAGACAATCAAACATGTTAAACAAAATTTGAAAACAACCCAAGATCACCAAAAACACTATGAAGATTTGAAAATAACTCAAAAGGAATTCAACGTGGGATAGCATGTGCATTTGAAGGTTAAGCGTAAGAAGAATACAATCAGACTTGGCAGTTGTGCTAAGTTATCTCCTAGATATTTTGGACCCTTTGAAGTATTAGCCAGAGTTGGACCTGCTGCTTATCAAGTAGCCCTGCTAGCCAACATTAAGATTCATAATGTATTTCATGTTTCATTATTGAAAATGTATGTACATGATCCTTCTCATGTAATTGATTGACATGTTGTATAACTAGAACTAGAGGGAGAGTTTCTAGCAGAACCACTGCGTATTCTAAACCAAAGGGTGGTTACACTCCATAATAGAGATGTAGTGTAGTTGAAATTTCAATGGAAACATTTCACTCCAGAGGAAGCAACCTGGGAGATGGAAGATGCTTTCAAGGAAGCTTATCTTTCTATGATTTTCTGAATTGATTTCCAAGAAGAAAGTACTGATTGAGATACCGAGATGGTGTCAAATTTAAGCGGGGCAGGATATGATATCCCCTAGATTAATGTTTTATTGTAAATAAAAGTGAATAGGTTTATTTTAGATTAAGTATGCTACATTGATAGACAAATAAACACTTTAATTATCAGTAAATTATCACTGATGATGGTTGTTTGCAAAGTTGTAATTTTATTTTATTTTGTGAATAAAGACAATCTCAGAAATTAATGGCTAAGTACAAATAATTGAAAGAGGAAACATACTATAATTTAATAATGGGAAAATTATTATCCATCAACAAGTCCTAGGCATCTAATCTGGGTGATTAGATTTAATTTTGGAATTATTTGTAGAAATTAATGCATAGATTCAATACTGCTCATGAAATTTTCTAAATCACAAGACTTGAAGCTACTCTACTGATCTGCAGAAGTTAATTCATTATCTAAAACAAGAATCATAGACATGTAAAAGGAAACATCACACATGCACAAATATTTATCTAGGGGAAGCAACTGCTCAAAACCCCTTACTATCTATATTGCATTAATCAGAGAATATAGAAGAAATATAATGCTAGCTCAAGCCTGAGCACACCCTACAACTGTATAGTCCATCCCTCTGCCTGACTGACTGAACTTGGTTCAACACTTAGCCAATTTCAAGCCTTCCCAAGCTTCTATTTCCTTGCGTTGTTCCCTTGGAAAATTTCCCATATTTTTTAGGAATTTCACACCAACGAATTGTGCAATAGCCTTAGGTCAATCTATGACTGCATGCACCACCTGTACACATGGGAATATGCTAAAACTAATAGTATATTGCCTTGGAATCTCCATCTCAACTGGGTAACTCAAATTCTCTACATGCAACAATTATTTTGGGTTAATTGATCAGTTAAATGGTTGATCACTGAGTGTGGTTGAAGTTACACATCCACAACTTGACCTCCACTAGTTCTTCTATCAGTTAGAACTAGTTAAACTGACAATAACTCAAATTAACTGAAATAGATTGCTACAAATTAGAAACCATGTAGAATTGAACTCAAGTGTCTCCAACTCGAATTTACTGAGTTAACTAAGTGACAAGAGCCATGCCACCTCAGTTAAATACCTCCAAGTATTCTGATGAAATAGAAATTCAAATTTTAATCTAGTTTGACCAAGACAAAGTCAAAACTAGATTTTCTTGCTGCATTTTCAACACTCCCTCTCAGCAAGAAAGGGATTATCAAATACCCCAATCCCGCTTATATGGAACTCAAATTTTCCTCTTGACAAAGCCTTTGTCAAAATCTCCGCATCTTGTTCCTCTTTCGGAATGTATTGCAACAACATAATCCGCCTCTGCACACAATATCGTAGATGGTGATACTAGATGTCGATATGCTTGTATTGATCATGAAATACAAGATTCTTAGAGAGTTTGATACATCTCTGATTATCACAGTAAATCATAGTAGGATCCATCTTCTGACCAAATAACCCAACAAGAATATTTCTCATCCAGATAGCCTCACATGCTGCTTGACTTGTAGCCATGTACTTTGCTTCTTTTGAGATGAGTGCCACAGATCTCTGCTTCCTACTGTACCAAGAAACCGATGCTGAACTAACACTAAAAATTCCTCCTGATCTTCTCTTCTTGTTTGATGGACTCCCCACCCAATCTACATTTGTGATTATCTTCCTCTTGTCGATTATTGTTTTCATCGATCTATTGGTTTCCACAGTTTAAAGAGTAGAGTTGATTCTTGTCTTGTGTTTTAGTGCATTACATGAACTATGAATCTACAGGAAAATCTACATGGTATCAGAGCTGAAGACAATATACTAGAGGATATTTCGAAGTTTTGAGTTTTGGGTTATAGGCGAAATTCAAATTTGCAATACATACTTCAGGATCGACAAATGGCTTTCTTCGATTTGAGGCTCGAGTATGCCTTGGAAGGCAACTCGAATTATATAGTCTGGAAGAATAGGATGGAGGTTGTGCTGGAGGATAATGGCCTCAAGGAATTCATTGAGAAAGAAATTCCTAAGCCAACAACATCATATGCACATAATCTGGCCGAATGGAAGAAGTGTGTGGCGAAGGCGAGGCAGATAATCCTTGAGGGAGTTTGAGACCACATTGTCTCGAGTCTCCATGGGAAGGAAAATCCGTATGCTATGTGGAAAGCACTGACGAACCTATTCTAGAACAATAGTGACGATAGGAAGTTGGCACTAAAAGACAAACTTCGAAAAATCAAGATGGAGAAAGGCAAGACAATTCCAAAATACTTGACCACGTTCACTCATTGTCGTGATGAGCTTGACAGTGTTGGAATAACCATTTCTGAAGATGATATGGTGAGCCTAGCTCTCCTAAGCCTTCCCAAGAGTTGGAATAGCTATCAGGACTCTGTCAATGGGAAGGAGAAGCTGTCAGATTGGGAACGAATATGGTCAAATTTGATGCAGGAGGAGATTAGAAGGAACACCAGAGATGGTTCCCCATCAAAGACTGATGATGAGGAAAAATGTGCCTTAGCGGCTAAGGAAAGGAAGGGGAAGGGAAGGCGTCCCATTCCAAATCAGATTCTTTCCATGGAGCTAAGACAAAATACATGTTGAAAGTTAAGTGCTTTCATTGTCATGAGCTGGGACACTTTGCTATAAACTGTCCGCTCAAGAAGTCCAAGAAGAAGTCCTTAGGAGGAGCAACGGGTGAGGCTTTGGACTCTCAATTCGAATTGGACTTTACTTTCATTTCATGCATGGTGTCATCAATGATGGGCAGTGTATGGTACCTTGACAAGGAATTGTTCAATGACCTGAAGGAGAAGGATCTCCAAATGCATATCGAGATGGGTGATGATGGGAGGTATAGTGCTACTGGATTGGGCACGGTTACTTTATAGAGGGAGAAGGGTTATCCTCTCACCTTGAGAGATGTTATGTATGTGCCCGGGTTGAAGAAGAACTTAGTATTTGTCGCCATGCTTGAGGATAGAGGCTATGATGTGATTTTATCGAAAGGAAATGTGTTCCTTCGACACATAGCCATAGGTCAAGTAAAGAAGATAGGGATTCGAGTTAAGAATATCTGTAAGTTGGAGGTAGAGGATTGTGCTACTTTGAGCATGAAAGCAGAGATGGTGCAAAATCGAGACGTTGGCGAGTTGTGGCACAAGTAATTGGGTAACTTGCATCATGGGGCTTTGAAAATCATGCAAAAGATCTCTACTGGCATTCCCAAAGGTACGCTAGAGAAAGTTGATACATATGTTATCTCCACCCTTAATATGATTCTCCAAAGATTACAATAGTGCGGCGTTCATCATAGACAAATGGAATAATCACTCTCAAGGAAAGTCATAAGGACTAACCTCTTTCGGTACATAATCCTTAGTGCAAAATGTAGTGCGAATCAGGGGTTTAGAAATAACCGTGACCCAAGTGATCAAAGGGCTCGATGATTTATTTTAAAGCACAGGGTAAAGGGTGTGTTCCTCTCAGCAAGATCACCATCCTTCAAGAACCCCGACGCTCCTAAACCAACTATAGGGGTATAACTTGCACGAGAATTAACGGAAGGAGCAACGCCGATGTTGAAAATTCAAACATTGATCCTACGGTACTGATTTGTTCCAGGGGCAAGAAAAGGGCTCATTCCGTTCAGAGTATTGCATGCCGTAGCACGATGGGGCCACCTGCCAGATGGGCTCCTCCCATTGGCTCCTCACGACCAGAGGTTACGGGGCCTAAATGTAAAGGTAAAGGTAAAATGTGATTGTCTGCTCCTGCTCCTATTCTCTGCTTCCCTTTCTTCTGACAAACCCTAAGTCACCATGTACCCCCTACTCCAATCTCTAAGCCCGCCACTTGGACAATTGTGCTCTTTTTACTATATAATAACTTGTCTCTCAAACCTACCTTTCCAAATAGCTACTAAACAGTCTCAGTGAGAATATCCCCCGCCTGGTCACTTGTGGAAGACCTCCCGCTCTGCCTACTTGAAACATACAAGGAACACTTTCAACATTGCTTTTCGATACTCCTGCAGGCTCCAGGTAACCCGACACCCTGACCACCTGCATTTTTACTTTGATTCACTCAATAAAATGAAGCAAACTGTGCCCACAACCCCTAAAACCTGTGAGGTCAAGTCTCCTGGCGTCGAGCCCTTAATGGATTACGAGAGTCAAATTGTAGACCTCGCTTGTCCTTATCCACTCACCGACCTCCACTTTGAACTGTTCGCTAACCACGTGAGGAAAGAAGACCCTTTTAGGGTTGTCGACTCTGGTTTGTATTTTCAAATCGTGCCTTCAGTTCATCATTTCCATGAATTTATATCCTGGCTTGCCACAACCTACCAAGAATATAAGAACTACTTTGTTTCTACCTCAGGGACTAAAATCCTAGAAGTAACTCCCACCTTGATCCAAAGGGATTTAATTTTCCCTGTTTTTTCCACAATGCAGCCGTTCACCGACACTACCCTAGTTCATCATTCCTGGACCAAATTTTTGCCCCTGAAGTTAAATCCCTTCCTCCAGAGGAATTTTTCCCAATAACCCTCTTTCAGGAGTCTGTTCGACCCATCCTGTCTGTAATTTCCTGTTTGATGGGCGAAGATAGATCACACATGATAAATAAGGCCATCCTGGGGTGTCTACATAAAATGAAACAACTTGGTTTCTTGCTCAACATCCCTCTCTACCTATCCACGGCCATATGTTTTCAACTTCATTTTTTTCCTGCTTCTTCTTACTTTCGTTACTATTCCCTTCTGTTTTATCTGTTCTTGTATACCCATATTGAATAATTCCAATGTCTGGACCTTCAAGTGTTTTCTCCCTGTTGGGTATGTGTTATATTCTTTCCACGACTACCCCATGCGTGGGGGGGTTTGCAAGGGGGCGATAGCCCTCCTGCACGGGGTCCAGGGCAGTGCCTCGGGAATTATTTTTTGGACCCTATATTAGGTGGAAAGACCTACCTGTGGTTTTGTGCATGGATTTCGCACATGGTTTTGGGCATGAGGGATTTGTGTCCATGGTATTTTGTAGATCTGGTCAAGGGAACTACAATTATGTTCTAATCTAGGATTAATGGATTGGGGTTTATGGATGCTTCAGCATGTATATATATGTATTGTAACATTGAAAGGAATATAATGAAAAATCAATGTGGTAGTCCCGATTTTGGGATCCAGGGGAAATATCTATGTATATTTGTTTTATGTTTTATGCTCTTGCCATTGTTTATTTTCTATTTTTAGAATTTGTATGCCGGTAATTTCTGTACGGGGTTAAAACCTACACTCCCAACAAGCAACAAAATTCTATCTTTGACTGGAATATCTCTGTGAGAAGAAGACCTGGCTTGGGTGGGTTTTCCCAATTCATATCGACCTTCATGGCCATCGCATACCAGATCATCCATGGGACCCCGCCACCCAGAATCTTCCCGCAACAAAAAGAGTTCATCCAACTCAACAAGGATGCTATGATAGGATACTGGTACCTCTATGAGGATTACAAAGAGATTTGGGTTTACGGTTGTGAACTTTGTTCATATCGCTTGCCAGTATTCATGCCTATGAAGATATTTTCCCTTGAGTTCATCTGACAGATCCTCAGTGTACACCTGCTTCATTTTGTACTAGCAAAGAAAGGCTACATTTTTAAAATGGGACAACTAGTAGGTCCTTTTGTGGTAAACACAAGGTAGGATTTTAAAGTAGTTGAGGCACTACTTGAATCCATGGAGCTCGAAAAGTGAGACACTTGGCATTATGATCCCCAAGGCATCATTGCCTGAAGGAGAGAAAATATTAAAGCATCAACTTACGTGCATGACCCTAAGCCCAAAATTGAATGGAAAGCTAACTTTGATTAATGGCCTCTTAATACAGAAATGGAGACCGAATCCCCAGTAAAAATCATCAAAGAGGACCGCTGACTCAACAGGTGGTACTGACATAGAGGAAGACCATATAAATAAAAAATCTAGGAGTCAAGGTCCAGAAGAGGAGGAAGAAGAAGAAGTGGGGATACAGCTAGAGAAACCAGTGTCAGATCATCCAGGCTTTCAGATTAATCTGGAAAATCCACCAGCAGCCACAACTTCATCCATAGCTGAAGTATTCATTCCAGACCTTGAGGACAATGCTGCTACTACAAGATCTAGTTGGCCTCTAGGAAAATCTATTGAGGAAAGAAACAAAAAGGTCAAGGAGAGAATGCAGAGAACAATGACTTCCCAATCAACACCTCACCATACTCGACTACTGACCGCTATGGACCTAGAGAGGGATTGGATGAGAATTTCACTACAACACCCATCAATGCAGTCCTTGTCACAGGGTCCCAGTTCAAGACCTTGGATGTTTCCCTGAACTTAGCCAGTGTCCCTTTGTCAGATAAGGTCAACTTACATAATAAAGTTGTGGATATGTTATATAATGATCTGGGTAAGAACCTCATGACTATCAGTAGAGATGAGACATATATAGGAAAAGTCTCCAATAGAGTAAAAATGGAGAAGACCAACTCCAGAGATTTATATCTCTAGAAGGAATCATATAAATAGTTGATCATTAAATTGGGTATAAACCCAGATGACATATCAGCTGTGGAAGCCATTCTACAATCAACTCAGAAGGAAAATCAAGAATTAAGGCATAGGCTAAAGATGCCTGGTAGTGAACATGTCCAGACAAAGGAGCTGGCACAAGTCGAGATGGAGAAATAGAAACTGATGAAGGAGTTGACAGATAGCAAGGATAAAGTATTGGCTCCAGAACAAATGGTGACCGAATTGCAAAAGAATATTCAAAGTCATGTATGTTTAATAGTAGTGCCTGAAGACCCCTAGAACCCCACTGGGTGTCTCACCTAAGCTCTGACTGAGCTTCAACTTTTTGAAAGTGAACTGAAGAAGACACAAAGGGACTTAGATAATGCTAAGGCCCAATTAGCTGAGAAGGAGAAACAACTGCAAATCACAGTTACAAATTCTGAACATGTCACTGAGAGCCTATAGGTTGCTGTTAGGACCTCATATTGTCCCTTTTTGACCATATATTTTGCTATGATACCATCCCTTTCAAACTTATATTTAAAAGCCTTTGTTAGTATTTTAACCCAATTATCTCAAAGGTATGTAATGATTCTTCTCATCACTATACGTTTAATTATTTAGCATATAATCACGACATCTTCATAGTTAATATTTGAATTATTAAGTGCTAAACAGTTAAAGGATGATGTGCAGTCTGTGATGCTGAAACAACCTGGAAGACTATTTTTGTAGTTGCTGAAACAGCAGAAATGGCACGCGAATCGTGATGCTGAAACAGTTGAGATTCACGTTCTAAATTTGACAGCAGCAAAGGAACCAGAACTGATCACCGAGGAAGCTGTTACACTGGATGTAATGCTTATATCTAAAGACAACATTACTGTAACAACATTTCGTTGACAGGGAATTGATTTCCCTATTTTTGTATAATGGGTTAAAACAATGTAAATATTTTGTAATAGATGTCTCCTCTTTATAAAGAGGAGACATCTACATTAGAAGAAAATGAACAGACTGTGGAAAAGGCTTAGCTGAAGGAACAAGATTGGAACTCTTTTTGTAATATGACATATTGATGGATGAATAAAGTTTTGTTCTGAACATCTTTTTCTAGTTCTTGTTTCCTGGGGAATCTTGTGAGAAGGACAGGGCCCACCTTCATCACAAGATTCACCCATTACATTTCTGCAGTGTGTTAAGTGTGTCTTTTATTCATGCCTTGTTAACAGTACTGTTTGCTGAACATTGTTTATAATACCTTTGTTGAAACTCTGTTTCTTTCCCAATTAATTGTTGTATGAGTGTTTCACCGGTGATTAAGTTACAGAGTGAATTGGCAAGCTAAGTTAATCAGAGGTAGGTGCTGGAGATTCCCGCTCTGGGGATAGGGTCCTGACTCTCTGTTACAGCACAGCCATTGTTTTCTTTTGCATATTGATTCTTTCCATTTCTTTGCATGAAATTAAGCGCTTTTATGATAGCTATCTGCAGCAGGGTGTAATTGCTGTAATGCAGAGTGGAGCTTCAGTTTGTTAATATAAGGCGTGATTTGTTTGTACTATAACTTTTGTTGCTTTTAAAATTGAGTACATATAGTACGTAGATGCCTTTGATATAACAAGACTTCCCTGGGTTGACAATTAATGTCGCACTTTGTTGTTTAATTCAATAAGCAATTAAAGTAACCAACAGTTGCAACACAGGAGATAGATGAATTGAAGGGTAAGTTGAAGGGAAACATGTCTCTCCTCGAAGCCAGGTAGTTGGTGTGGGATGAGATCATTGAGGAAATGAATCGTAGCTGGGAACATGTGACTTTAATACATGATCAAAGGGTTACTAGTGGGGAGTATGAATCATCAATCATTAATGCCAAAGAGATAAGTATAAAGAACTCCCATATTGATCAGAGGTTTATTCGTTTCTTGATTGAGAGACCAACCGAGGAGATGATACCCATAGACATAGTAGATAGAGTCAGTGCAGTGATGGAGATCTCCAAAGTGGTTTTGAAAGATGAAGCCAGAGCTAGAGCATAACATAATCTCGTCAAGGTACAAAAGGAAGTGGATTCTTTCAATGAAGAGTTTGACAGGGTCATACAGGCTGGACTACCTAACTGCTAGGGGCCTCGTGGGGAATTTCTGCCTCAAGAAAAATACAATTAGAAAATGATAGAAGCTAAAAGCAGGGCAGGTTCATCTCATGAGAAAACTTCCACTCTTAAGGGTAAAACTGTGGTAAATTTCTTAAAGAGGGAATTTCAACTACTTGGGATGGTTAGAAGTATTTTTCTTTGCAGGTTGGACTACTCGAGTATGATTTATTTGAAGATCAGCTACAGGCGGTTCATGTCTGCTCCTCATCCCCCTCCAGCCTTATGGAAACGGTGCGAAAAATTTGTTAATACACCACTCATACAAGATGTTAATCCATGGGCACAACATACTCCTCACCAGACCGCATCGTCTCACCGCTCTTGAAGATCCTTCATATCATGCCAGCTGTTGGATTAGTGGGTCCTGACCCAGGTTCAGAGTTAGTTGCGCCAAACAAATCCCTACACTACTGGCCCTTTCGGCATCAATCCACGGAGCGCAGACTGAAGTCTCACCCGAAGCAGTATGGGGGATGCTGGAACCACGTTTCCGCACCCAGAGATCAGTGTAATGTCATCTTATGCCCTAAATATGCCTTCATGCAGATCGATAAGACCTTATGGCTTATCGATATAACTCCCTTTAATCAGCCTCTAGACCTCTGTGAAGGTCTACGACTGTCTTTCGCAGACCCTGAATAGGTGAATCAACTACTTATGCACATCAAAGATTACTCTTAACCCAATAATTACTCAGATCGGTTTGAGTGTTAAATAACTTCAACATACAACAAGATAATCTTCGCGTAAACAATTAACATTAATTGCGTTCATGTAATAGTATAAATCGTGTAAAGCCGCGCATCAATACATTAGTATTTCATAAACCCATCATTCATCACAGTATAAACGCATTCATATAAAACAGAAGTAAGTAGACATAACACAAGAATTTATGGAATAATCTCTTTATTAATACTCATTTCTGCTTACAGACTCAAGACTTCCCTGCGCACTCAGCTGCAGGGGTCCGTGCACTTAGCTGCGGACTCTACTCTAGGCCTCTGCACACACAGCTGTAGAGCCTTTCTTCCTACTCTTCTTTGCTAACTCTTTAGACTTCTACCATAGACCAAACTTCATTACTTGCCTTAGACATCCTAAGACACACCTATTTATACAATCCCATGGTCCGCAGACCATGGGTAGGTCTTCAAAAGCTGACTCAACTTACATAAAAGAAGGGTAAAGCCCTTTATGACACTTTAACTATCTACGCGCTCCGCGACCACAATTTGTGGAGACTTTACATTTTGTACATCAAAACTTGGGATTTTCCCCCAAAACTTGGGCTTTTTCCCCAAAATTGACCCTAGGGGACCCCATCCCAACACCAGCTTTGGAATTTCAACTACTTTTGTGTTATTTTTACTTAATATTTTTAATTTGTTATATTATATAAGTAAATTATAGTTAAACACAACTGTGCATTCTCACAAGCTAGAATTTTGAGATGTTTTTGTCATAATGAACCAAATCAAGAAAGGAATATCTCGCTAACGACCTATCTCTGTCTAAAAGGCCTATATATACAATTTTGATGAACGAAGGAAAGGTTCAGAATTTTGGAAAGAAACTTCGTATCGTTTTGTGAAGGAAATGTTATGGTTCTTTCGACATGTATGTTTCATAGAATATTAATGCAATATCCATGGTGATTCCTTCATTTTGGGATTTCAGTATGTCTCTTCTCCTTAGTATTTTCATAAATGTTTCATGTTCATCTCAAATTTCATGTTAAGAAGCTGCTAGATGTGTTTCCCCTTAAATACAGATTCATTTGAATTAAAATATTGATGAAGAATGCCTGTATGGATTGTGGAAGTCAGATATTTAAATGCGCTCCATGTGTCTTAGCATCCACCATTATTTCTTGGCTGTCATTTCTCTCTAAATCCATATATGTGTAGAATATTTGATCTCTCAAGCTCTATATGATGGATTTTGTCTTTTATTTCTTCTGTTGTCACATATACATCTAAGAAAATGAGCTATACGTCCTCGAATGATATTGGCCACCATTGATGGATAGTTTATATCACTGTGCATCTCTTGTGTATAAAGAACTCATGCGTTGTGTCTTTCTGAAGTTGTTTTGAACCAACTAAACTCAAATTATACGTGACATAAAATGGTGCTCTAAATCCTCCAGAGAATAATAAGAATGCACCAAATATGGATGTCCTAGGCACTGGTCTCCTTGCAATCTAGAGACTGTCTCTAGGATCGACAACATCTTATGGCACCATCATCGGGGAACATATTAGAGAATTCCCCCCCTGGGATACGACATTCATGCAATCTCTGTTGAGGTGAGAAAATACGTATGAGTTGTAGATTCATCACCTTGGAAACTCCATTGTCCAAATATTAAGAATATCATCCTGGATTTTAGGAGACCCCACACCCGTTCAGATACCTCTCAACAAAAAACACCATCTGTATCTCATCCGGAAAGAATAATCTATAGGAGAGTTTGGAAGGGAAAAACCCCTACCACTGATGCTACTATCTCCTCATTTCTTGAAGATTCCTCGTCTAGCTCTCAGCACGCCATCATTAATTGCTCAAATTTTACTCCTAGAGTCCTAATATATCCTTCCAAAAGAAGTACGATACACAATACCGTTCCCCCAGAAGTCAAAGAAGAGGAAATTTCAATAAATACTCCTTCCTTCTCATTCCCTCCTCTCCTTGAGGTTGAAAAGGAAAAAATTATCTTCACTGACAATCCTACTCATAATATAAATAATTCCACAAGTCTCAGTCCATCTACTCTTTCATCTTTTGTCATAGTACAGAGACCCCAGGTAAATCTAACACCATCTCCATTACTCCAAATGGATGTCCCGGGCTTCCTATTGAAAAAATATGCTCCATTAGACCTGCCTTAACCTCTAAGTGCCATCCCATAAGATCACCTCAATCTCTTGCCCAGATTCAATGGAAAAAATGATATCTCAACACAAAGACATATAGAGATCTTTTGTGCATTTGAAGAGAATTTAAATGTCGATCACTTAGATGTGGTATTGAGGCTCTTTTTTCAATCTCTTGGCGGAGAGGCTAGAAAGTGGTTTAAATCCTTACCAGATGCTTCCATTGCCACTTGGGAAGAGCTGGAGAACTCCTTTATGCAGAAGTGGGGAGAAAAGAGATATCACAGATATATCCTCACTGAGTTCAATGCCATAAAGAAGAAATTGGATGAAGATATTTCAGAATTTATAAAATGGTTTAACAAACAATACAACAATCTACCTATTGAAATCAAACCTCCCCAGGCAGCTGGCCGAGTAGTTTTTGCTAGGGCTTTCGAATCCGAGTTTGGTTTCACACTAAGGGAAAGGAAGTCTCGCACTTTGGATTAGATCTAGATTGATTCCTTCGAGGTGGAGGCCAACTTCACATCCACAGGAAAGTCGAGAGGCAAGACTGATCCTGGAGAAAAGAAGAAGGGAAAAGAGGAAGCATCTTCCTCTAGTCATGGAAAAGAGTCCCAGGAACAAAAGTTGGAAGAAATGGATAAGTTAATAAAAATCTTATCAAATAAACTGGTTAAGTTGGAAATGGAAAATAAAAGTCTCCCAAAACAGAATGCTCAAGTTTCTAATCAAGGCTTTAATTCCCAATACCGAAGACCACCATTACAGATACTACAAAGAGAAAGGAAGGAACATCAGGACCATATTCTTCGTCCATTATACATAGAGGGTGACTCGGATGAGCAGTCACAAGACACTCATGAAATTCAAGGCAACTTGTATTCTTCTTTCTTGGATGGGGAGCAAGAAATCATAACTCATGAAGAAGAAGGGCATGATTTGGAAGCAGCGTTGAACGATGGAGAGATAGGTGATTACTTCAAGAAGTTTGCTGACTTCATGCAGGCCCAACTGCATATAAAGTATGATCTCTGGTCCTCTAGAAAGATATCAAGAGAACAAGACCAGAATGAAGGTGCTTCTTCTCAAGAGACTCCTAGACCCTCAGACAAGGGGAAAGAACCATTAGATTCAAATATTCAGAAAAAAGGATTCCTTAAATAAATTTTTTTATAAGCCCAAATTCCTCAAAGAGGAGAAGGCACCTCTCATCTCTAAGCAAGCTGTGAAAAGGAAAGAGAACAAGCAGAATCTGGCAGTGCAGAAAAAGGTTCATCTGTCTTCAATATTCAAAAGGAACTTGAAAAATTCAAAATCCTGGTTCCTTTAATTGAACTCCTAAAAAAACACACTTATAAAGCTCAAGTCTCCCAGTTTATGCTTCCATCCACTTCAGCCCCTTCACATGACTGTTTAAATCTTCAAGAAGAAAGGCTAATGGTAGTTTTTGGACCCCATGTTGAAGAGAAAGATCCCTCCACTGCACCCTTTTATGTTACTCTTGTAATACATGACCTCCTACTTCACAATTGTATGCTTAACTCAGGTGCCTCTCATAATCTTATGCCATTAACAATGATGGAGCAAATCAGTTTGCAGATAACTAGACCTTACAAAGACATTTACTCTTTCGACTCTAAGAGAGTAAAATGCTTGGGAATGATAAAGGACCTAGTGGTGAACTTGGACCAGATCCCAGTAAAGAGCGTAGTTATGGACACTGTGGTAGCAGATATCCCTGCAAGGTTTGGCATGCTCCTGTCCAAATCTTGGGGGTCAAATATTGGAGGTTCCATCAAGTTGGATTTGACTTATGCCACCATCCCTACCTTTGGAGGGGAAGAAAGAAGGTTGTATAGAGATTCAAGGCTAATTAAAAAGTTACCAAAGCTGAGGGCTCGAATAATACTCCTGTGTACGAGAGAGAGAGTGATCTCTCTTGTCTAATGCTAGAAGAATATGACTTTACCTTAGAAGTAACTCATGTACTTTCAATAGCCCAATTAAATGATCAACTCAAAGACAGTGGAAAAGTATGGAAGCTATACTTCGATGGGGCTAATTCCAGGGAAGGTAATGGAGCAGGGGTGCTGTTAGTATCTCCAGAGGGTAGCTTGGTCCCTTTTTGATTTAAATTGGAATTTGAAGCAACAAATAACGTGGCAGAATACGAGGCCTTACTACTTGGCTTGCAAGCAACAAGGAATATGAATTGAATGTTTGACTGTATATGGAGACTCCGAGCTAGTGGTAAAGCAAATAAAAAACCAATGTCAGACTAAACACCCCAGGCTAAGGGCTTATAGAAATGAGGTGTGGGACTTGATGGACAACTTCTTCCTGGCATTCAACGTCCAATTCCTACCCAGGGAAGGGAATCAAATGGATGACTCACTTGCTGTAGCTTCCATAAATTTTAAGCCACCCCAAAATCCTCTTCTTAGGTATGAGGTCAAGGTTAGGTACAAACCCTCTGTACCTGATAATGTGAGACATTGGTAGGTGTTCGAGGATGGTGAACAAATCAAATGTTTTATAGAAGTCATTGGAGAATTCTCAAATTTAGCTATTGACCAGGAAGATGAAAATGTAACAGAAGAGAAGTCAACTCTCTGGGAAGAAAATATTGCAGGACACAGAGTTTTGCAGCTAAAGGGGAACACTATCCCTTATGGCCTAGTTCCTCTGGAAAAGTTATTCAAGAAAAATGATGTAGTCTCAAAACTGGCCGAACAAGGAGCTGATGAACAGGTGGAAGACTGCAACATTGGCTCAGAGGATGAACCTCGAATGATCAAACTGTCAAAAGGGATCCCTTCATAATACAAAAAAAGTATTTAAATCTATTCAAAGTCTATAAAGATGTGTTTTCTTGGTCGTATGATGATTTGAAGACATTTGATACTAACATTATTCAGCATAAGATTCCTTTGAAAAGTGGAATGAAACCTTGTAAGCAAAATCTTAGGCAGATATTTTGAGTGGGTGGAAAACTTAGTTCCAGTTAGGAAAAAGAATGGAGAGATAAGGTTATGTGTGGATTTATGAAACCTTAACAGTGCCTCATTAAAGGAAAACTACCCACTGCCTAAGATGGAATACATATTACAAAAGGTATTCGGCTAAGCTCGGATGTCCATGATGGACAATTTTTTAGTATACAACCAGGTAGCAGTGTACCCCGATGATCAAAAGAAATCTTCCTTCACCACACCTTGGGGAACCTTCATGTATGCCCGAATGCCATTCGAACTTATAAACGCCGAAAAAACTTTTCAAAGGGCTATGGATATAACATTCGTAGGAGAAAAAGACAAATTTGTAGTGGTCTACATAGATGACATCACAATTTTCTCCAAATTGATGAGGAGCATATCTTGCACCTAAAACTCACCTTCGAAAAATGCAGGAGATTTGGACTATCTCTGAATCCAAATAAGTCTCAGTTCACTTTGAGTGAAGGAAAATTGTTGGGACACATAGTGGCATAGGAGCGAGTGGAGGCTATTAATCACATCTCCTTACCAAGGAACAAGAAGGAGATTCAGGTGTTCTTGGGAAGGACCAAATTTCTTAGAAGATTTATACCCAACTATGCTGAAATAGTGAAAGGTATTACAGACATGCTGAAAAAGGAGAATGAGGTAAAATGGAGCCCAACTTCACGGGAATCCTTTTCTAGAACCAAAGTAGCTTTTGTAAAAGCACCCGTGTTAGTCAACCCTGATTATTCAACACCTTTTTATATCTTTTCCTTTGCTTCCCCTCATACTATTGCTGATGTGTTGTTACAAAAGAATAAGGATGGTTATGAACAACCAATAACCTTTTTCAGTCAAGTATTGAGAGAAGATGAATGGAAATATAACATCTTGGAGAAGTAAGCTTATGCTCTGGTCAAGGCATTGAAGGCCTTCAGAGTTTATGCCTTACATTCTGACATTATAGCTTATGTTTCAACAACAACAGTTAAAGACATTTTGGTACAAGGAGACAACGAGGGAAAAAGGGGAAGGTGGATCACTAAGATTCAGGAATATGACTTGGACATTAAGCCTACGAAGCTCATCAAAGGGAAAGGATTAGCCAAAATCCTATCAGAATCCAATTTCCAGGCCATGCAGATTAATTTATTGACAGAAGAAGATGAAGCAGGAATGCAACAATCAAACATCAAAACTTCCATCCAAAAGATTCATATTAAATATGAAACATCAGTCTGGTATAAGAATATTATCCATTATCTACTGTTTTTAGGGTGCCCACTAAAAATAGACATATCCAAGTACCGAACATTAAGATTATAGGCTCAAAAGTTTGTCATATCCAATGGTCAGCTCTATTGGAAAGACCCCACTAGGATTCTACTATTGTGCCTAGTGGAGACTGAAATTCAAAAGGTAATTGAGGAATTTCACAATGGTGTTTGCAGGGGGCACTACAACTGGAAAAACACAACTCACAAAATAATGAAGGCCGGCTTTTATTGGTCCACACTCTTCAAAGAGGTTCACTCTCAGGTCTGAGCTTGTCAAAAATGTTAGATCTTTGCTGAAAAGTAGAAGCTAGCTCCCCTCCCTTTGATCCCTGTGTGTATTGAAGAGCCCTTCAGGCAGTGGGGACTAGATTTCATAGGAGAAATACATCCTCCTTCCAGTGGTCAGCATAAGTAGATACTCACAACCACTGATTACTTTAAAAAATGGGTGGAGGCCATCCCAAACCAGAATGAAACTGACTCCGTGGTTATAAGAAATCTGGAGGAAAATATCTTATCCCGGTTTGGTTGCCCTATGAAAATTATAACTGATAGTGCTCAGGTCTTTAAGTCGGCCAAATTCATTAGCTTTTGTCAAAACTTTAATATTACGGTTGGTCATTCTAGTACATATTACCCTCAGGGAAATGGGCTAGCTGAGTCCTCCAACAAGACGGTGGTGACGATCCTGAAGAAAATAATTACAGAGAATCAAAGAAATTGGGGCTCTCAGCTAAAATTTGCTCTATGGGCTAACAAGGTCACTCCTAAGTGATCCACAGGAAAATCGCCTTTTGAATTAGTTTATGACAAAGCAACAATATTCCCAATACAACTTGCAATGCTAGTAGCCAGAATATTGCAAGATGCAAAAGAAGAACCAAATGATTTAATCCGAAGGATAAATCAGCTAGTCGAGCTTCATGAAAGAAGGGAGCAGGTTAGCCAAAAATTGGTTAAATATCAACAGAAAATGCAATCTCTGTTCGACAAGAGGGCAAAGGATAGACCACTCCAACCAGGGGATTTAGTTTTAAGGTGGGATGTTAGAAAGGAGGACAAGGGAAAACATGGAAATTTCGACCCATTATGGTTCAACCCATTCAAAATCTTTGAAACAAAAGGAAACAATACTTTTCTATCGGAAAATCTGGAAGGAGAATCACTAGAACTACCAGTAAATGGGCAGTTTCTCAAACTGTATTTCTAGCACTAAAGGTACCTCTCCCAATTCATTGTAAATAACGATGTGTTTTCTGTAATTATTCTATGATGTTCAAAGTTCTTGTTATTCTATTTTCTGTCATCCCAAAGTTTTCTGTTATAAAACTCCAAGCCCAAGGAGAAAATGTCAAGTTGTAGGTTCTCGGTACATTGAGGTTAATGCTCCATCCCTAGTCGAAGCCAATGCTATATCTAGCCCTAATATTTTTCTTCAAAGATTGAAATAGTGCGGCATTAATCATAGACAAATGGAATAATCACTCTCAAGGAAAGTCATAAGGACTAACCTCTTTCAATACATAATCCTTAGCGCAACATGTAGTGCGAATCGGGGGTTCATAACTAAACACGACCCAAGTGATCAGAGGGCATGATGATTTCTTTTAAAGAACTTGGTAAAGGGCACATTCCTCTTAGCAAGATCACCATCCTTTAGGACCCCCGACACTCCTAAACCAACTCCGTGGGCAGAACTTGCACGATAATTAACGGAAGGAGCAGCGCTGACGTTGAAAATTCAAACGTTGATCCGATGGTCCTGATTGGTTTCGAGGGAAAGCAGAGGGCTCATTCCATTAAGAGTATTTCCTGCTGTAGCATGGTGGGGCCACCTGCTAGATGGGATCATCCCATTGGTTCCACACGACTAGAGGCGATGAGGCCTAAAGGTAAAGGTAAAGGTAAATGTGATTGTTCTCTCCTGCTCCTATTCTCCGCTTCCCTTTCTTATGACCAACCCTAAGTCACCATGTACCCCCTACTGCAATCTATAATCCCACCACTTGGAAAATATCTCTCTTTTTACTATATAATAGCTTGTCCCTTAAACCTACCTTTCCCGACAGCTACTAAATAGTCTCAGCAAAAATATCCCCCGCCTGGTCACCTGCGCAAGACCTTTCGCTCCGCGCACCTGAAACATATAAGGACCACTTTCAATGTCACTTTCTGATACTCCTGCAGGATCCAGGTAACTCGAAATCCTGACCACCTGCATTTTTACTTTGATTCGCTCAATAAAATGAAGCAAAATTCACTCGCAACCCTTAAGACCCGTGAGGTCAAGTCTCGTGGTGTTGATCCCTTAATGGATTTCGAGAGTCAAATTTCAAACCTTGCTTGTCCTTATCCACTCGCTGACCTTCGGTTTGAACTGTTCGCTAACCATGTGAGGAAAGAAGACCCTTTTAGGGTTGTCCACTCTGGTCTGTATTTTCAAATCATGCCTTAAGTTCATCATTTCCCTGAATTTATATCCTGGCTTGCCACAACCTACGAAGAAGATAAGAACTACTTTGTTTCTACCTCAGGGACTAAAATCCTATAAGTAACTCCTACCTTGATCCAAAGGGCTTTAATTTTCCCTATTTCTTCCATAATGCATCCATTCACCGATGCTACCCTGGTTCATCACTTCATTACTCTCCCTCCCGATGAACAACAATCCTTCCTGGACCAAATCTTTGCCCCTGAATTTAAATCCTTTCCCTTAGAGGAATTTTTCCCAATAACCCTCTTATAGGAGTCCCGTTCGACCCATCCTATCTGTAATTGCTTGTTTGATGGGCGAAGATAGCTCGCACATGATAAATAAGGCCATCGTGGGGTGTCTGCATAAAATGAAACAACCTGGTTTCTTGCTCAACATCCCTCTCTACCTATCCATGGCCATATGTTTTCAGATTCATTTTTTTCCCACTTCTTCTTACTTTCGTTACTATTCCCTTCTATTTTATCTGTTCCTGTATACCCATATTGAAGAATTCCAATGTCTGGACCTTCAAGTGTTTTCTCCCAACAAGCAACAAAATTCCGTCTTTGACTGGAATATCTCTGTGAGAAGAAGACCCGACTTGGGTGGGTATTCCCAATTCATCTCGACCTTCATGGCCATCGCATACCGGATCATCCATGGGACCCCGCCACCCAGAATCTTCCTTTAGCACAAAGAGTTCCTCCAACTCAACAATGATGCTATGATAGGATACTGGTACCTCTATGAGGATTACATAGAGATTCAGGTTTACGGTTGTGAACTTTGTCCATACTGCTTGCTAGTATTCATGCCTATGAGGATCTTCGCCCTTGAGTTCATTCGACAGATCCTCAGTGTAGACCTACTTCATTTTGTACCAACAAAGAAAGGTTACAATTTTAAAATGGGACATCCAATAGGTTTTTTTTGTGGTAAACACAAGGAATGATTTTAAAGTAGTTGAGGCCCTACTTGAATCCATGGAGCTCAAAAAGGGAGACACTTGGTATTACGATCCTCAAGGCATCATTGCTCGAAGGAGAGAAAATATTAAAGCATCAACTTACGTGCATGACCCTAAGCACGAAATTGAATGGAAAGATAACTTTGATTCATGGCCTCTTAATACAGAAATGGAGACCGAATCCCCAGTAAGCACGGGCAAAGAATCAAAGGGAGACCATATAAATAAAAAAGCTAGGAGTCAAGGTCCAAAAGAGGAAGAAGAAGTGGGGATACAGGTAGAGAAACTAGTGTCAGATCATCTAGGATTTCAGATTAATCTGGAAAATCCACCAACAACCACAACTTCATCCACAACCAAAGTAGTCATTCCAGACCTTGAGGACAATGTTTCTGCTACAGGATCTAGTTGGCCTCTAGGAAAATATATTGAGGAAAGAAACAAAAAGGTTATGGAGATAATGCAAAGAGTAATGGCTTCCCAATCAACACCTCTCCATACTCGAATACTGACCGCTATGGACCTAGAGAGGGATGAGATGAGAATTTCACTGCAACACCCATTAGTGCAGTCCTTGCCTACAAGGTCCCAGTTCAAGACCTTGGATGTTTCCCTGAAATTAGCCAGTGTCCCTTTGTCAGATAAGGTCAACTTACATAAGTAGGCTGGGGAGATGTTATATAATGATATGGGTAAGAACCTCATGACTATCAGTAGAGCTGAGACATATATAGGAAAAGTATCCAATAGAGTAAAAATGGAGAAGGCCAACTCCAAAGCTTTATATCTCCAGAAGGAATCATATAAAGAGTTGATCATTAAACTGGGTATAAACCCAGATGATAGATCAGCTGTGGAAGCCATTCTACAATCAACTCAGAAGGAAAATCAGGAATTAAGGTATAGGCTAAAGATGCTTGGTAGTGAACATGTCCAGACAAAGGAGCTGGCACAGGTCGATATGGAGAAAGAGAAACCGATGAAGGAGTTGATAGATAGCAAGGATAAAGTACTGGATCTAGAACAAATGGTGACCGAATATCAAAAGAAGATTGACACTCATGTATGTGTGGTAGTAGTGCCTGAAGACCCCCAGAACCCCACTAAGCGCCTCACCCAGGATCTGACTGAGCTTCAACTTTTTGAAAATGAACTGAACAAGACATAAAGGGACTTAGATACTGCTAAGGCCCATTTAGCTAAGAAGGATAAACAACTGAAAATCGTTGTTACCAATGCTGAACATGTCACTAAGAACATACAGGGTGCAACACATGAGATAGATGAATTGAAGGCTAAGTTGAAGGGAAACATGTCTCTCCTCGAAGCCAAGTAGTTGGTGTGGGATGAGATCATTGAGGAAATGAATCACAAATGGGAACATGTGACTTTAATACACGATGAAAGGGTCACTAGTGGTGAGTATGAATCATTGATCGTTAATGCCAAAGAGATAAGTATAAAGAAATCCCAAATTTCTCAAAGGTTTATTCGTTTCTTGAATGAGAGACCAACCGAGGAGATGAGACCCATAGACATAGTAGATAGAGTCAGTGCAGTGATGGAGATCTCCAAAGTGGTTTTGAAAGAAGAAGCCAAACCTAGAGCAGAACAAAATCTTGTCAAGGTACAAAAGGAAGTGGCTTCTTTCAATGACGAGTTTGACAGGGTCATACAAGATGGACTACCTAACTACTGGGTGCCTCGTGGGGAATTGCTGCCTCAAGAACAATACAATCAGAAAATGATAGAAGCTAAAAGCAGGGCAAGTTCATCTCATGATAAAACTGACACTCTTAAGGGTAAAACTGTGGTAAATTTCTTAAAGAGGGAATTTCAACTACTCGAGATTGTTAGAAGTATTTTTCATCGTAGGTTGGACTACTTGAGTATGACTGATTTGAAGATTAGCTACAGGCGGTTTAGGTTTTCTCCTCACCCCCTCCAACCTTATGGAAATGATGCAAATAGTTTGTTAATCCACCACTCGTACAAGATGTTAATCCACAGGCACAACATACTCCTCACTAGACCGCATCGTCTCACCGCTCTTGAAGATCCTTTAGATCATGCCAACTTTGGAGTTTCAACTACTTTTGTGTTATATATATATATATATAAGTACATCATAGTTAAACATAGCTGTGCATTCACACACATTAGAATTTTGAGATGTTTTTGTCATAATGAACCAAATCAAGAAAGGAATATCTCATTAATGATCTATCTCTGTCCAAAAGGCCTATATATACAATTTTTATGAATGAAGGAAAGGTTTATAATTTTGGAAAGAAACTTCGTATCGTTTTGTGAAAGAAATGTTCTGATTCTTTCGATATGTATGTTTCACAGAATATTAATGGAATATCTATGGCGATTCCTTCATTTTGGGATTTCAGTATGTCTCTTCTCCTTAGTATTTTTATAAATGTTTCATGTTCATCTCAAATTTAATGTTAAGAAGCTTCTAGATGTGTTTCCTCTTAAATACATATTCATTTGAATCAAACTATTGATGAAGAATGCCTGTATGGATTGTGGAAGTCAGATCTTTAAATGAACTCCATGTGTCTTAGCATCCACCATTATTTTTCAGCTGTCATTTCTCTCTAAATCTAGATATGTGTAGAATACTTGATCTCTCAAGCTCTATATGATGGATTTTGTATTTTATTTCTTCTGTTGTCGCATCTACATCTAAGAAAATGAGCTGTAAGTCCTTGAATGGTATTGACCACCATTGATGGATAGTTTATATCACTGTGCATCTCTTGTTTATAAAGAACTCATGAGTTGTGTCTTTCCAAAGTTGCTTTGAACCAACTAAACTCAAATTATAAGTGACATCAAAATGGTGCTCTAAATTCTTCAGAGAATAATAATAATGCACCAAATCTGGATGTCCTAAGCACTGGTCTCCTTGCAATCCAGAGACTATCTCTAGGATCGACAACAACATGCAAGGGGTGTACTTTGGGAAAATACACCAGGGCTTCCTTTCACGACAGAGACAGTTGAGCATAGGTGATTCTAGAGCGAGTCCATTCATATGTGTGTGGACCATTCTCGACAACATCCATGGCCAAACACATGTATTATGTTATATTTGTTGATGACTTTTCTCATAAATGTTGGATATTTTTCATGCAGAATAAGGATCAAAATTTCACAAAGTTTTGTGAATTTAAAGCATTGGTTGAGAAAGTTTATGGCAAGAAGATTAAAGCTTCGAGGAGTGATAACGGTGGTGAGTATGTCTCAAATGAGTTTAAGAATTTATGTGCATCAGAAGGGATTAAACGGGTGTTGACAACCCCCCATAACCCACAACAGAATGGGGTGGACGAAAGGAAAAACAAAAGCATTGTAGGGGCAACACAGACGATGTTGCATGATAAGGGCCTACCACTACACTTGTGGGCTTAGGCATGAAATTCAAATATTTATTTGCAGAACAAAAGCCCACATCATATACTTGGGATGAAAACACCAGAGGAGGATTTCTCTGGTAAGAGACCAAATGTTTGTCACTTCAGGATTTTTTGGTCATCGGTATATTGCCAAGTGACCAAATATGCATGGAAGAAGATTTGATCCGACAACAGAGTTGGGGATATTTGTGGGGTACACTGATACACCTCTCAACTATCGGGTGTACTTGCCGACCAGCCGGATGAAAGTGGTTCTCAGGGATGTCAGATTCGATGAGGAGAAGGCCATGCGAGTTTCCCTTGAGAGGGAGCTTCAGCTACATGCAGTTGAGGAGATTTTAGCTCCTAAGGTTGAGGAGCCTCATATTGATGTGGAGCAACCACATCAGATGATTCGGGAGTGGAGACATCCACTCAGGTAGAGTCTTCCAGAGATGGGGGAAAGCGCACTAGAGAGGCTGACAGGTTATTGCATGATGCATGAGAGAATGTGGGAGCACCAACATCTCAACGGAGGCAAAGGAGGTAACTTGAGAGGTACACTGGATACATAGATCTTATGAGTGGATGTGTTGAGACATATCCATATTCCTTTGAGGAGGTAGTGCAACAACCAGTTTGGGTTGATGCCATGGTGGAGGAGTATGAATCCATAGTTCATAACAATGTTTGGGATGTGGTCCCGAGACCGGAGGACAAGTCAGTGGTGAGCTTCCGATGGATTTACAAGGTAAAGAAAGCTACAGATGGTAGTGTGGAGAAGCATAAGGCCATGTTTGTGGCTCATGGATTTTCACAGGTAGAAGGGATTGACTATGATGAGACCTTTTCTCCTTTTGCAAGGTACTCATTGATCAGATCTATATTGGAACTATCATCGCAGATGGGTTGGAAGATACATCAGATGGATGTAAAGACATCCTTCCTTAATGGCATGATTGAGGGAGAGGTGTACATAGAGCATCCTGAAGGTTTTGAGACCTTCGACCATGAGTCGAATGTGTGCTGGCTCAAGAGAGCATTGTATGGGTTGAAGCAAGCACCCCGTGCTTGGTACACTAGGATCGATAACTACTTCACCGGGTTGGGATTCACCAAGAGTGAAGCAGATGCAAACCTATACAACATAGTGGTGTAAGGTAAATTATTGATCATTGTGTTATATTTCGATGATTTGATTTTGACAGGTGATGATCAACTGATCAAGTATTGCAAGGAGGATCTTGCAAGAGAGTTTGAGCAGTGGCTTTCCCCAGAGAAACAATTGTGTTATGTGTCTTTGATTATCTTCCTCTTGTCGATTATTGTTTTCATTGATCTATTGGTTTCACTATTTAAAGAGTATAGTAGATTATTGTCTTGTGTTTTAGTACATTACATGAGCTGTGAATCTACAGGAAAATCTATAGTGAAGACTTGCAGCTTCACTCCCTCTATCTGTCTTTACCAAAGACAAAACTGAGTAGTGCCTCTGAGGTATCTCAACACATGATTTGCTGCCTTCCAATATAGTTTAGTTGGCTTTGCACCTGTCCATGTAGAACCTCTGAAGTATATCGTTGGCATACATGCCCAGAGAGACAAATAGTTCCCCATATCCTTTCCATACTTCCAAACCAAGGAAGTAGTGCATGAGGCTGATGTCCTTCATCTCGAACTCTCTTGCAAGGTCCTACTTGCAATATCTGATCAACTGCTCATCATCAGTAAGGATAAAGTCATCAACATATAACACAATGATCAATAATTTACCTTCTACCAAAATGTGATAAAGGTTTACATATGCTTCACTTTTGGTGAAGCCAAAACTGGTGAGATAGCTATTGATCCTAGTATACCAAGCACGGGGTGCTTGCTTGAGTCCATACAACGCTCGCTTGAGTCTGCACACATGCGACTCTCTTTCAAAGGTCTCAAACCCCTCTGGATACTCAATATACACTTCCTCCTTAATAACTCCATTGAGGAATGCTGTATTCAAATCCATCTGGTGGACCTTCCACCCCATCTACGCTGACAATGTTAGAATTGACCTGATGGATGAGTACCTTGCTACTGGAGTAAAGGTCTCCTCATAGTCAATTCCATCAACCTGAGAGAACCCCTTGGCCAAAAATATGGCCTTGTGTTTCTCGATGCTACTGTCGACCAAATGCTTTACCTTGTAAATCCATCTCGAACCAACCACTGATTTGTGTGCAGGCCTTGGGACCACTTCCCAAACATTGTTTTTGATAATGGAATCATATTCATATACCATAGCATCAACCCATACTAGTTTCTCTATAGCTTCCTCAAAATAGGATGGATAAGTATCTACGAGATCACTCATTAGAACCATGTAGCTAGTGTGCCAATATTGTTACCTCCTCTACCTGCGCTGTGATGTGGGTGCTCCCACATCCTCTCTAGCATCCTACAATAATTTTCCAGCTTCTCTAGTTTGATTCCTTCCTTCTATGAATGTCTCTCCTTGAGTGGATGTCTCCACTCTCTACTCCTCTTCTTGTGGATGCTTCACAACTTCCTAAGGTTCTTCCTTTGGAGACAAAAGCTCCTGATCTGGCTCCAATTGAAGCTCCCTCTTAAGAGAACACCTCATTTCCTTCTCCCCATCAAATTTCACATCTCTTCTGACCACTTTCATCCTGAGAGATAGAAAGTACACATGATAGTTGTGAGGTGTGTCTGTGTACCCCTCAAATATGCCTAAATCTGCTATTGATTCGAGATTTTTCCTTTCTTCCTTGGAAACATGACAGTAAACTGATGATCCAAATATCCTAAAGTGTGACACATCTGGTTTCTTCCTTGAAAAAGTTTCCTCTGGTGTATTCATGTCAAGAATCCTATGAGGACTCCTGTTCTACAAATAGACCACCGTGTTGCATGCGTCAACCCACAAGTGCAAAGGTAGAATTTGGTCATGCAACATCGCCCGTGCTGCTCCCAAAATACTTATGTTCTTCCTCTCATCCACCCCATTATGTTGTGGGTTATGGGGTGCTGTCAACTCCCATCGAATGCCTTCGTTTGGACAAATTTTTTTAAACTCATTCGACACGTACTCACCTCCGTTATCACTCCTGAGAACCTTCACGTTCTTGTTGACTCCTTTCTCAACAAGTGCTTTGAATTCAACAAATTTGGAGAATGTTTGGTCTTTCTTCTGCATGAAGTATATCCAACACTTTCATGAGAAATCATTTACACATATAACATAATTCCTATTCTTGGCAGTGGAGGCTGTCGAGAAAGGTACACAGACGTTAGAGTGGATCCTTTCAAGGATTGCATGTGCCATCTAATCCCGATCATTGAAGGTGGATTTTGTGTACTTCCCCAATGTGCACCCTTTGCATGTATCCCACTGCTCTAGTGCTCCTTTGGGGAGGCCTGTAGAAATTTTCTGCATGATCTTCAAAGCGGCATGACGCAAATGGCCAAGTCTTCTATGCCATAATTCACCGACATCTTGGCTCTGAACCTTCTCTTCTTTTGTGCTCAATGTTGCATAGTCTTCCACATATAATTTGTAGAGGTTCTTCACTCGAACCCTGATCTTATTCACTTGTCCCATTTTGATGTGTCTTAGGAAATAATTCCCTTTGTTGAATATCACATCGTAGCCACAGTCTTCCAACACTGCTACAAAAACTAGATTCTTCTTCAGAACCAGTACAAACATCACATCCTTGAGCCTGAGAGGGGAGCCAAACTCCCTCTGAAAAGTAACTGTGCCAATACCAGTTGTGCTATACCTTCCATCATCTCCCATCTCGATGTGCATCTGGAGATCCTTCTCCTCCAAGTCACTAAAAAATTATTTGTTCCCCGTCATGTGGAATGAGGCATCACTGTCGAGATACCACACACTACCCATCACTGCACTTGCCATGCATGCAATGAGGGTAAAATAAAGTTTGAATTATGAAGCCAAGGCTTCACCCACTTCTCCTCCTACGGTCTTCTTTCTTACCTTCTTGTGTGGACACTTCGTTGCATAGTGCCTGAATTCATGACGGTGAAAGCAATTGATTCTGGACAAGTATTTCTTCTTTCCCCCTTGACTCAAATCTGATTTGGATTGGGATTTCTTCCCTTTCCCTTTCTTTTCCTTTCCATCCAAAGAATAATTATCCTCATCCTCACCCTTAGATGAGGTCATGTCTCTGGTGTTCCGCCTTATTTATTCATGCACTAGATCAGACTGTAACCACTCCCAACTCGGTAGTTTCTCTCTACCATTTACCAAATCTTGATATTTATTCCAACTCTTGGGAAGGCCCAAAAGGGCTAGAGCTACCAAGTATTCTTCATGGATATTAACACCAACCCCGCCAAGTTCATCATGACACTGTGTAAACTTGCTCAGGTACTGTGGAATTTTTTCATTCTTTTGCATCTTGATACTTCAAAGCTTGTCCTTGAGTGCCAACTTCCTGTGGTCACTATTGTTCTCGAACAATTCTGTCGGTGCTTTCCACATTGCGAATGGAGTCTCTTTTATATGGAGATTCGAGACAATATGATCTTGAATGCCTCTAATAGGATTCTCCTCGCTTTGGCCACATCCTTCTTCCACTGAGCAATATTTTTGGCATCCGATGCTTGGGGTTTTGCTACATATGTATTGATGTATTCTAGAAGCCAAATATCATCCAATAATGCCTCCATGCAGTCCTTCCATGCAATAAAGTTTGAGGTGCCTTCCAAGGCATACTTGAGCCTGAGTCCATTGAAATCCATCTTCTCAGTCTTGAAGAAAAATTGCAACACTGATCTTCAAATTTGAATCTCTTGCAATGACAACTTCGAAATATCTTCTCTACAATGATTCCAGCTATGATACCATCTAGAAATTAATGTATTATATTCAATACTGCTCATAAAATTTTCTAAATCACAAGACTTGAAGCTACTCTACTGATATGCGGAAGTTAATTCACCATCTAAAAAAAGAATCATAGACATGAAAAAGGAAACATTACACATGTACAAAGATTTATCTAGGGGAAAGAAACTGCTCAAAACCCATTACTATCTATGTTGCATTAATAAGGGAATAGATAATAAATACAATGCTAGCTCAAGCCTGAGAAAACCCTGTAACTGTATAGTCTATCCCTTTGCCTGATTGACTGAACCTGGCCCAACACTTAGCCAATTTCAAGCCTTGCAAAGCTCCTATTTCCTTGAGCTATTCCCTTGGGAAATTTCCCCTATCTTTTTAGGAATTTCACACCAAGAAATTATGCAATAGCCTTAGGTCAATCTCTAACCGCATGCACCACCTGTGCACATGGGAATATGCTACAACTGATAGTACACTACCTTGGAATCTCCATCTCAACTGGGTAACTCGAATTCTCTGCATGCAACAATTATTTTTGGCGGATTGATCAATTAACTGGTTGATCACTGAGTGTGGTTGAACTTACACATCAACAACTTGACCTCCACTAGTTCTTTTGATAGTTAGAACTAGTTAAACTGACAACAACTCAAATTAACTGAAATAGATTGCTACAAATTAGCAGTCAATCATGTAGAACTGAACTCAAGTGTCTCCAACTCGAATTTATTGAGTTAACTGAGTGACAAGAACCATGTCATCTCAGTTAAATACCTCCAAGTATTCTGCTGAAACAGAAATTTGAATTTTAATTGAGTTTGACCAAGGCAAAGTCAAAACTAGATTTTCTTGCTGATTTTCAACATTATTATATTGGAAAATTAAATGTTTTCTAGAAGACAAGGAGTTGTCTTTAGAAGTGGGAAACAAGAGCTCATTAATGAGAAGTTAACTACTTTCCACCTGTTGATGAGGTGGAGGCAGTTAGTAACTACCTAAAGAGTGGTAGATGGATATTATCTAAGAATTCTCTTGCTTTTGTCTGAATGATTCTGAGAAAAAAATGAGAGAGACTGAAGAGAAGCATTGAATAATAGTTAGAAAGAAATTGCACGCCTGGTTTTCTCAGGGGGAAAAGCATTATTTTCTGTGTCAAGGATGGAAGGAGGCAAGTAATTAGCCATATATTTCCCAAAATTATTATCAAGTTGGTGTCCTCTAACTCTGTTTTATTTTATGTTAGGAACAAAAGTCTGCTTTTAATTCTCTATTTCTCTGCCACTTTACAATTTACTGTGTTTTGAAAGAGAGAAATGATATATATTCTAATTGTATAATTTTACTGTAGAATAGAGTATTGATATCAATAAATACATTGTAAGTTTTGTCTAATTTATTTGATTTGGATAATTTCATTTTGGTGTATGAAACTACAAGAAAATCTGGTAATTTATATGTAAAGTTTAAAAGAATAAGTAAAACTTTATAAATTTGAACTATTATAATTTGAGTAGTTGTCTACTGCCTGCGTAGGTGAACAACCACCTGTAACTATGCAAAGAGTTGCGATGGTGGAACTAATAATAATAAAAAAAGAATGGACATTCTACAAACCAAAATGAGAATGTACTTTAATAAGATTGTAAATTTGCACAAAGAATATATGCAATTAAAAGTATAACACTTATTACAGAAACACGAAAGGAAAACAACAATGAAAAACTATGTTAAAAATTCTTGAAGCTATCAAAATTACAAATCTCTCATCTAACAATTGAGAAGAAACTAATAGTTAAGATTAACAGTGTAATAAGCCATATCTGATTGAACTATTTTTGCAACATAAAGATAATTAATATCAACTGAATTAGAGAATAATTCGTCTATAAGAAGATTATCTATAATGCATATACTTTAAACTAAAAGTTATTGTAAACATAACGTTTTATTAAGTAATTCAATACATAGAACATATAAATCGAATTATAAACTAAATCGGAGAAAATAAACATATAAAAACCCTAATGGTAGGGTTTATAATATAAAGATTGTGTGGCAATAATAAAATAGACAATTAAAAATAGTACATGCTTAGAGCCATAATAAGAGTTTCATTTCAGTTCCTTTGGAACTCTATAAAGGGAAAATAAAATTTGGGAAAAACACTGTTATGAAACCAGCTCAAGAAAAGATAGAAAAGATAGATCAACGCCTTAGAATTCAGCCTCTTCGAGGGGGCAACCTCCTTTACATTACATAAATGAACAATTCTTGGATGCTTCAAAAGACAAAACCTCCTTTCTATATATAGGAGTCTAAGGAGTCACAATATAATCCAACCGACCTAACAATAATAATATAAAGCCACAAAAATAACAATAGAGGGATTCTATGGGCACATTAATAAGAATATGGGGGCAATGGGGGCACAACAATATAAATAAGGGGTATAAATACAATAGTAATGGGGTAATCACTAGTATTATAGGGACCCAACATGCCCCTCTCCTTCAAAAAAGTGTTGTCCTCAACGCTTGAGTAGTTATGCATATTTCTGCATAAAATTCTCATCCTCCCATGTGGAATCTTCAGCGGATAAGTTCTTCCACTTGATAAGGTACTCTGAAATTGATCGATTTCATTGCTATCGAGTTCTTGTTTCTATAACTGCTTCGGGTTCCAATATAATTTTTCCTTCCTCGTCAAGTTCTAGAAATATTGTTTGAACTGGGAGCTTGTTGCCTATAACCTTCTTTAAGCATGAAACATGGAAAACTGGGTGCAATCGAGAAGCTGCAGGAAGCTCCAATTTGTATGCCATAGTACCAATCTTTTGCAACACCTTGTACGGACCATAATACTTTGGTGATAATTTATTATCCTTCTTAGCTTGCTTGAGGGACATTTGCTTATATGGTTGTAGCCGTAGGAATACCCAATCACCTACTGTTACACTAAAAAATGTCACCATGGCTATTTACAGTTAGTATGGCTCTATCAACAGTCATGCTATCCTCCTGGGCAAGTCTCATGCCTCTGCTCTCCATGTCAAACTTCAAGAAAGAGAGAAAGTCTTTGTAAATGTGTTTATCTCTGGGTACGCAGGTTCTCTCAACCTTACCTGCGGATACGCACCTAATGTTCACAAAAGCTGCGTACTTGTACGCTCTGTATGTAAAGGGGCAGGTGCGTACCCCTGTAAAGGTCAAAATGCGCAAGTTTTATCTTTAAAAAGTTACTTGTGGTCATTTCTAGAGCATTCTAGAAGGTTGTTCGACGTGTATTGAGCGCCTCCAGATGGTTCATGTACCCCTACTAAAGAGGAACTTATCCCATCAATAAGGGAGCTATCCCACCCAAAGAGGGGATTATCCCATTGATGGTGGACCTGAATAACTTCCTCTAGAGCACTATAAATACAGGCATTGGGCCAGAAGGAGGGGAGGTTGGAAGCTAAACATTTCTAAGGGTAGATGCTGCTGGAATTAGGACTCCCATTTAGAAGCTTGTGAGGAGAGATTGCCATCTTTGCTTGTTCTATTTGGAAGTGGGTGAGCTTTGTCAAAGTAAAGGAGAACTCTTGATGGACCCTGGGAGGGACTTGCACAACACCAAGGCTCAGGTTGTAATTGTTCCTTTTGTTTCCTATTAATGCAAATGAGTCCATTCTTCTCAATAACTTGTTATTTATGAGTTGTTTCATGTACTCCTTGGTCTATGTGTTAAACATGTTTTATTTTATGAGATTATCAAGTGCTATTTAATCGTTTGATTGTTAGTGAATGCAGGTTTCGAAGTGAAGGAGGAGCTCATCCATATCAGCGAGGCTGGACTACTGCAACAGCGTTGGATTACAGGTAGGATCTAAACACTTGATTTCTTATATAGTAAATGCATGTTTAGAGAAGGATTGCTCTTGTTTGTCTTGTTTGTCACTAGAGAGTCTTAGGCTCCTAGGGAGGTTGGTTGTGTCCGCACTATCGACTCTTTCCGCCTGACAAAATGGCGACTCCACTAGGGAATCCATTGATGTGAAAGTCTTTTCCTTTGTATGCAACTTTGATCTGAGAAAAGTCATTTATTTTCTGGTTTTTGGCTCTGTGACTTTGTATTTGGGTGGGTTAGCTTAGGGTTAGATTGAATTTAGTTTTTCTTGGTTTTTTCAGTAGTACGCACCCTCTGAGTATTGCACAGTGCGTACTTGTACGCACTGTTGCTGTGTGCACAGAGCGGGCCCGCACCTGGTTTAACAGGTTGCCTGCGTACCCTGCTAAAAATTAAGAAATTTCCATTTTTTGCATTTTTCCTCTTAGATTTTGCTTTTTCTTAGTTTTTTCTGCCCAGATCCATTAGTCTCTTGTCAAAGATCTTCACCTGAACTTGTTTCGATAGCATTGAGTGTTTTAGTGGATTTCATAGAAGTTTAAGCCCTAGGGTTTGATTTTTGAGTAGGTCCTGTAGTGACTTTGGCGGTAGAAGTTGTCAAGCCTTAGATCTCTCTGGTTTTGTCAGCCTTCTTAGAAGTCGGACCTGTCATAAAGTCTACCTGTGAGAGCAACTTACCTTTGAGTTGTCTCTTTGGCAAATTTCGAAGTACTTGTTGATTGAGTATTGAATTCCATTTTACAAAAAGAACAAAAAGATTTGAGTTTTGTTTTGACTGGTCTTTTGATTCTGCATTAGCTGGTCCTTGGCTTGATTTTGGTCAAGTAAAACAACCTAGAATCATCCTTGTAGGCTTTTGCCTCGTTAGGTTTGCTTAGAGTAAATTTCTTTTTGATTTGCTTGTGAGTCAATTTTTCATAGATTTTATAGCTTTTGAGATTGATTTTCGTTAAAATAGATTTATATGCTTTATTAAATAAGAGAAAATACAAAAACATCTCCTTTGAAAAGTTTTGTTTCAAGTAGCTTTGAGGGATTTTGAAAGAAAAAGAATTTTTCGTGCACGTAAGGAGTGGTCATGTTTGTATGCTTGAAAAGATAAAGAGAATTGTTTCTTTGATTGTCTTTACTAAGAAAGTTGTTTTCTATAAAATTTGCATTTTCCAACTCTCTTAGTTAGGAGTTTCATTGAAAGAGAAAAGTAGCGTAAATCATCTTAGGTGCATCTTTGTAGTGGTTTGAGTCGAGTCTACACACCATTGGTTTCATTTCCGCTACCTTTTGTCTTTAAGAAAAACCATAAAATTAACGCTTAAAGTAAAATCAACGTAGTAACTTTTATTTACTAGGGCTCTGAAACACCAATTTAGATCAGGCTAGTGTCTTGGAGTAGGAGAGTAATTAACTCTCCAAGACAACAAAACCAAACAAGTAGCTTATCTTGTGATAGAATAAATCCAATTGTCTCATTTGTACTCTGGGAAAGCTCCTCTTAAAGGAGAAGCACGAGCTCGTGTCCGAACCAGTGAGGGGATCAATCCTCCCTCGTTGGGAACGACGCCAGACACGCACGTATTACAAACGGTAAACCTCGGATTAACCATTGTCGAGGAGCCAGGGGTCACTTGTCGGTAAACCTTGGATTATTGTCAAGGAACCGGCAAGGGGATTGAGCTTGATACTCTGCCCTTGCGTGCTGTCGGAGTGTAGACTGTTCCCCCAGGTGCATTTGTTGCGGTTGGTAACCTTAGTGACCATTATCTTTAGGATTCTACCGAGGTGACGGTGGAGGGAAGATCCCACTGTACCTGGAGCAGACGTCGGCTAGACTCACTTGGATTTTCCGGGGGGTTCACTTCACTCGAGACGGTTAAAGTGGAGGAACTTGTGCCGGTCTATTCATTAAGCAGGTTGCCGGGGTAACTGTTCCACCCGCCACTTCTGTACTGAATCCGGCGATGTTGGGTTTCATCTCCAACTAGCGTTTTCGGTCTGGAAGGCTACTGTTTGTGCTTGGTTTGACGCCCTAGATTCTTTAGGCGTGTGATTCAAATTTGTTTGGTTCTTTAGAGACTTTAGGTGGTTTGATTTGAGATTTTACTTTGTTTTCGTGTGTAGTAGTTAAAAGTTTTTAGCTGTGGCGGAATTACCGAGACAGTCCCGTAGACTTCGGGGCCAGTCTCCTGAAGTTGTTTCTGTGGCCGAATTGTTGAGGAGATCCCGTAGACTTCGGGGTGAACCTCCTCGAGACGACCCGAGTAATCTAGAAGGTTTGAAGGTCCTTGTAACTCCTCCTAGTGGCAGTAGAGTAGGTTCACCTGAAGAAGGAGAATCTTCCTTGGTAGTCCATCCAGATTACCAAAGTCTAGAGACAGGTTATAATCCCGAAGCTGTTACAGTTTCTGAGCTTGCTGGTAGTTTTTCGTCTACTAGTGATACAGGCGAAGAACCTGAAATATCTGAACCTGTTACTCCAACTTCTAGTGTTCCAGATTCACCAAGAGTAGAACGAGTTATCACCGAAAATCTTCCTACTGGTCTGATTGCTATCGAAGAACTTGCTCCAGAGGAAGAAATAGGCGTCTCTAACCTTGAAGATCAACTTACTATTGAGCTCAGGGAGCGTGAATCTATCTTTTACAGTCCTCCTAGAAGTACTACTTGGTACCTTTCGTTAACCAATTATTTAGACAACTCAGGGGTAGGTTTTTCTACACCTCGTACTCCTTTTCCACCTGGAGGTATTTATACTCCTGTAAATATGTCTGGTCAGTCGTCCGTGTTTACTCAAACTCCTGAATCTTTCTTACACGGCGGTCCTTCTGTTCCCACCGGGTATCAATCACTTTCTGGTACCTTTGCGGGGGCATCTCCTCAACCCATTGATCATGGGTTATTAGCTGGAAACAATGGTAATATACCATTGGGTGTAGGAGACATTTACATGATGTCAGGTTCAGTTCCCGTTTCCCAACCTCAAGGTGGCCAATTACCGCCTGGGGGGCAGCCTCAGTTAACGCCTGGGGGGCAACCTCAAGGTACACAAATCGTGTCTGGGGGGCAACCTCAAGGTCAGTATGTACCTATGGTGCAATACATGCCTCAAGGTCAACCCCAGCCTCAATATGTACCCCAGGGTCAACCTCAGTATCAATATTTACCTCAAGGGTATCAACCCCAAGGGTATCAACCTCAAGGGTATCAACCTCAAGGTCAAGGTCAACCCCAGTATCCGTATTTACCTCAAGGTTATCAACCTCAAGGTCAATACTCGAGTCAAGGTTATCAACCACCTCAAGGTCAGTCATATGTTCAAGGTATGGGAACTGTACCTTTCAATTATCAATCCTATCCTCAATCCGGTTATGGATCTCAGTATCCTCAACCTGTTACGGGTCAATACCCCGGAATGATAGTGTGGGATCCATCACAGGGTCAACAGGTGTTGCAGCCAAGTATACAGTTGGTACCTCAAGCTGGACAACCCGTAGTTTCTGGTCCACCCCAGCAACCGCAACCTGTCCAGTCAAATGTTCAAACTTCTGTAACTTCGGTAGTTACTCAGCCGCCAATTGCACCTAGTACTCCATCTCAAACGGCTGCTGCAACTACCGCTACATCTGCCACACTTACTTCTGGAGTATCGACAGCTCCGGTTTCTACTGTCTCTGCAACCACTCCTCAGACATCTTTACCGTTGTCTGGATCTACGATTCAAACCACGGTCCAGATGCCTATAGGTCAGCCTGGTATAAGTACGGTTGTCACTACTCAACCTCAATTTGTTCATCAACCGTACCAGGGACAGTACCAACATGGGCAAGCTGTCCAACAGCCGGTTTACCAGTATCAACCGTATCCTGGGTACACTTATCAACAACCTCAACAACCCCAGTACGGTCCGGTTAATCCTGGTTTTCCAGGAGGATATAATATCCCTAATGCGACTCCTGTTCCTAGTTATCCTGGATATCCTCCTCCTGGGACTGGTCTTGTGACCCAGAGTTTTAGAGATCCTAACCGGCAATTACCGTTTATCGCAACTTTGGATTTACCAGACTTGACGCGCCTAACGAACGATCCAATTCAATATCTTCCGTTCTGGCCGCCAATGCCAAATAAGTTGCCCAGTGATATACCCAAGTTCGAAGGTAAGTCTGGAGAGGATCCGTCCAATCATGTGATGACTTACCACCTCTGGTGTGCTTCAAATTCTATCTCGGATGATTCGATCCGCTTACGTCTTTTCCAGCGTACACTCATTGGTCTCGCGGCCAAGTGGTACATTGAGTTACCACGGGCCTCTTTTTACAATTTTAGCCAGTTAGCTACCTCGTTCTTAACTCACTTTCAGTTGCCGGTCAGATACGATAACGGCACGGAGTTATTAACTTCACTAAAACAATCAACGTCCACGTATATTTCTGATCACATTCATGAGTGGAGACGTCGAAGAAGGTTAGTGAAAGTTTTTATTCCGGACCAAATCTTAGCTGAATGGTTTGTTAAATCATTATTACCGAAGATTACTGAAGATGTAGCTAAGGCCGGAGTAGTTACTGAGGAGCAAGTCATTGCTCAGGCGCAGTACCTTGACTTAGTTTATACTCAGTCGGGTACGTTACACGAGAAGATTCCAGATCTTCCAAAATCGAATCAAATCGCTGCTGCTCCTTCGGGATCTCATGCCGCTGATGGTATGATTGGTATCGTGAATACAAAGAGCAAGAAGAAGTCTTCCAAGGCTTCAACTACTCCTATAATCACTTTGCCTGATTCCCCGACAGGAGAGTCTTCTCCTGAACTTTCCGCCGATATTCACGCTGTAGAGTCATCTACGGCCAAATCAAAAAACGGTGGAAAGAAGAAAGGAAAGAAGAAGGCTAAAGCAGACAAGGCTCCGAAGGAGAAAACGGAAAAGTCGGAAACCAATGACGAAAAGCGCAAACCTCGATATCCTTGTCTTATTTGTGAAGAGGATCATTTTACAAGAGATTGCCCTCATCGGGCCGAGGTTGTGAAAATAGTCAAAGGTTCTCCCACTCCTGCTGTGTTAAAAGATCCATTTCCAAAGCAGGAAAGTAAGATGATAGGTTCTTCCTCGACTGCCAGTGAAGAACCCATTTTGATGATGTCTCATGTGAGGATTGCGACTCGATCGCAAGATTATGGTAGTAAGAATCCTGTTGATGGTAAGGAAGCAGAATCTTCTCATTCTAATCCATCAACCTCAGCTCCTGGTTCCGATCCACTACAGATCGAAAAACCTAACCCGGACTTAGTAATCAAACCGCCCGCCAAGGGTGTACTTCGAAGGTCTGCTTTCAATCCACATGCGAGAGCAGCCCAGAATTACAACATTGTTGAGGACTTAGCTGTTTCACCCTCAGCAATGTCGGCTTTAGAAGTGCTGCAATCATGCCCAGCACAACGAAAATTACTTTTGTCGGCTATCGGAGCTGTTGATGTTCAGGACCCGAATCTGATAATCTTCGATCTAGAAAATAGTACACCGCGTCTACCCCATCAAATGGCTTTCCAAATTCCAGTGATAGTCAAAAACAGGCCTATTCATCGGACTGTGATTGATGAGGGAGCTTCTACGTGTATTATGTCGATTCAATGTTGGAGATCGCTTGGTTCTCCTTCGTTGAACCAATCCCCGACCATCCTTAAGGCCTTTGATGGCCGTGGGTTCCGTCCGTTTGGTATTCTACAGGAATTGCCTATAGGGGTAGAAGGTAAAACCGTTAGTCTGGATGTGGAAGTGGTTGATGCCCCTCTAGACTACAACCTTCTTTTGGGTCGAAGTTGGTCATATGCTATGACAGCGGTCGTTTCATCGGTCTTCAGAGTAATAAAGTTTCCACATAACGGTAAGATCGTGACAATTGATCAGCTGACATACTTTTCATCCGACCCAGCCTCTTCAGAGAGTATCCAGCATGTCGGTAAGACGACAATCCCTTATAGGGACGTTGGCGTAGGTTTAGTTAAAGATTCCGGTTTACTGGGAACTTTTCCTTTCCCTCCAATCAACGCAGACCCTTCATTTGCATCAATTCATATGATTACATCAGACAACATTATTTATGATGATCCTTGGATTGTCCCATCTGAATCTGAGATAGACTCATTCGGTGATGCTATGCCTTTGAGTCCATATGAAATTGCTTATGAAGCCGTCATGTCTTTTACCGACTCGCGTTCAACCCAAATCGACCAAATGAATGTGGTCAGTGAAGAATCACTTTTCACATCAACCTTAGAACGGATAGCGTTTCCCGAAGTCGTGTCATCTGACGAGCAACTTCGCGAAATCCTAAGTGTAGACGATCTACCATGGGAAGATCTCCATCACAGATCTTCGTTTTTACCTAAGGATGATGCTTTTGAAAATGATTTTTCATCTATCTTTACCGCTGAATATGTCAAAGACGCTCAGAATCCAACGAAACATTCTGATTCAGAGTTGAATTTAGGGAATATTTCTCGCACTATTCCCATTGATATTTCAGTGAAGCCCGGAATTGAGGAAAACATTCATATAGGTGCCTCATGTACAGAAGATGAAATCCAAACTTACAAGGCCCTATTCCAAGAATTCCGCGATGTGTTTGCCTGGTCTTACGAGGAAATGCCGGGAATCGATCCTGCCATTGTTGTTCATGAAATAAAGACCTACCCGGACGCTAAACCCGTCCGGCAACGGTTGCGTCAGATTCACCCTCGGAAAGCGGCTGCGATTAAAGCAGAAGTCGAGAAGCTGTTGAAAGCAGGTTTCATTTATCCAATCCCGTTAACGGATTGGGTATCGAATATTGTTCCGGTCAACAAGAAACAAGGAACAATAAGAATCTGTATCGACTATAGGGATATAAATCGAGCTTGTCCAAAAGACAACTATCCTACGCCTTATATCGATCAAATTATTGATGATTGTGCCGGAAGTGAAATGTTTTCCTTTATGGATGGTTTTTCGGGCTATAATCAAATCAATATTCTACCTGCCGACCAACCAAAAACGGCATTCATTTGTCCATGGGGGACATTTGCTTATTGCAAATTACCTTTTGGGCTTAAGAATGCCGGGGCCACTTTTCAACGGGCGATGTCTTACGCATTTCATGACATCAAGCACATTGTGCAACCGTACCTCGATGATTTGCCTGCTCATTCTTTACATCGAGCTGATCACCTTGTCCACTTACGAGCAATCTTTATGAGGTGTAGGCATTATCGAATTCGGTTGAATCCCCACAAGTGTGTTTTCTGTATAGAGACGGGTCGATTGCTGGGATTTGTTGTTTCAAAAGCCGGCATTCGCGTCGATCCCTCGAAGGTCGAAGCTATCATCAAATTGCCTCCTCCTTCGAGTTTGCGCCAACTCCAAAGTTTGCAAGGGAAAGCGAACTTTTTACGCCGATTCATTCCAAACTACGCCGAGGTCACTAAAGGTTTTACACGGTTGTTGAAACAGAACGCTCAATTCTTTTGGGACGAGATTGCCCAACAATCTTTTGATGCACTTAAGCACGCGTTGACCCATGCACCGTTGTTGCATCCTCCCAACTACAACCAGGACTACTTCTTATACCTCGCAGCTTCGCATTCCACCATTGGAATGGTGTTAGTTCAAGAAGATGAATTCGGAGCGGAACATGTGATATATTATCTTAGTAGGACATTAAACCCCACTGAGCTAAAATATTCGCATGTGGAGAAATTGGCCCTGGCAGCCGTTCAAGCTGTCCAGCGTTTTCGTCACTACATTCTTCTCCGTAAAACTACAGTTATTTCGGATTGCAACCCTATGATTTATATTTTGACAAAACAACTGCTAGGGGGCAAGTACTCTAAATGGATCGTTATCCTGCAAGAGTTCGACTTGGAGTTTGAGAAGTCCAAGTCTAAGAAATCCTTAGTTTTTGCGGAATTGATGTGTGATTTCCCGCGTGCTGACACAGAAACTGTGGCAGAGGAGTCCATTGCGGACGAATCTTTGTTTCTTATCAGTACTTTAGATCCGTGGTACGGGGATATAATCATCTATCTCCAAACCCAAACCTTTCGGCCTGAAGCTTCAAAGTCGGAACGTCGAAAAATTCGGTTTCAATCCCAGCAATACAAGATTATTGGAGATACACTTTATCGCCGGGGGGCAGACTTAGTTTTTCGACGTTGTTTAACTCACGAAGAGGCTGAGAGGGTTTTGAATGATTGTCACTCTGGAGCATGTGGCGGTCATATGTCTGGGTATGCCACAGCTCAGAAGGTGTTGCGCGCTGGCTATTTCTGGCCGTCCATGTTTAAAGATTGTATCATTGCGGTCCGAAAGTGCCACAACTGTCAAGTGTTTGATCGCAAGATGCGCGCACCACCTGCTCCTCTCCATCCTATAATTGCCGTTGGTCCTTTCGCCAAATGGGGTATCGATTTTATTACTTGTAACCCTCACTCGGCCGGGGGGCATGCGTATATCATCCTCGCGGTTGATTATTTTACTAAATGGGCCGAGGCGATGCCTACATTCGACGCAAGCGGCAAAACAGCTGCAGTTTTCGTATTCAATCACATTATAACTAGGTTTGGTGTCCCACAAGCAATCATCACTGACCATGGGAGCCATTTTCGAAACATCATGATGACTGAGCTTACAAGCCAGCTTGGTTTGCGCCACGATAGCTCTACTCCTTATTATCCGCAAGCCAACGGTTTGGTTGAGTCTATCAACAAAGTTCTGGTTATCATGATCCGACGAACCATTGGTATTCATCGGTCGAATTGGCACAACATGTTATTTTCAGCGCTATGGGCATACCGAACTTCAGTGAAAACTTCAACAGGGTTCACTCCTTTCCAGCTAGTTTATGGCTTGGAAGCTGTGTTACCCATTGAATGCGAAATCCCATCACTTCAAATGGCTGTCGAATTACTCCCAGCTACTTCCGAAGAGGAGAAACGTTTATTATACTTAGCTCAATTAGATGAGACTCGACGTGACGCTGCATTGGCAATCGAGACTCACGCGAAGCGAATGAAAGCTCAGTATGATAGAAATGTGACCCCTCGAAGTTTTTCGGAGGGAGACCTAGTGCTATTATATGATCAAGCTAACGATAAGCTAGGTGCTGGAAAATTCGTTCCTATGTGGCATGGACCCTACATTGTAAAGCGAAAGCTAGCAAAAGGGGCCTATGAGCTGGTAGATTTTGATGGGGACTCTTTGGGTAAACCCAGAAATGGACTTTACCTAAAGAGGTATTATGCTTAAATGGTGGGTATGGAGAATTTTTAGTTAGGTTAGGTTTTCTTTCTAGCTAGTATGTTTGTTAGTTTAGTTAGTGTGCTTAGCTTAGAAAGTGTGTTTTTCGTCGTTATTCTGGCTTATCTTGGTTTTACTCTTGATATTGCAGATGTCGACGCCTCTCCAAACGTACATTGGATTTGCTGATGGTGCTTGTCGTAGTACACGGAATATCTCTTCCGCAGCTTGGGTTATCTATTCGCCCTCTGACGAGTTAGTTTCTATGCATGGGGTGAGCCTCGGTCAAACGACGAACAACATTGCAGAATACAGTGCAGTGGTTGAATTATTGTCTGAATCTATTTCATTTGGAATTCGACGTTTGATAGTGAGGTTAGATTCTGAACTCGTTGTATTACAGCTTAATAGAGTATATGCCATTAGAAATCCTGTGTTATTAAGGTTGTTTTTGAGAGTGCGTCTCTTGGAACGTGAATTTGATTACATTGAATATCAGCATATTCCAAGGTCTTTAAATACATTAGCAGATGCAATTGCTTCTCGAATGTTGGACAGACATTTACGATAATCATGCAAGTAAATTTAAAAACATTTCATCACATATGTTAAACAAGATAAGCCGGTAATAATGATATATATATATAGATAGGAGTGTGTCAAAAATATACATCGTCTTCGATCATAGGTTGAAAAACACCTTATGATCGGCAAAAATGATAAGTACAAAAAGCCAAAATGTCATATGTGTCTACAAAAGTGACTAGCCAATCACTGGTGGTGCTCTCTATACGAGACCACTGCCCGCGCTACCCTACACAAGAACCTCCTAAAAGGTCCTGGGACTGCGACCACATAGCGCTGAAGTCGAATAGGAATATCATCTATGGTGGTCTCTGGTATATCCGCCGTCAGACGCTCTAGATCCTGTTCCAGCTCGGCTAAGGTCTCTGCGGCCGCATCCTGTGGGGCTGGTGCTGGTACAGCTGGTACTCTCCTCTCAAAAGCCGGAGGTTGGCTGGACGCCGTGGACCTACATCTGCATTTTGAAAATTTGTGCTGTCAGTTTTGAGGCGATATATAAAAAAAAAAAAAAAAAAAATACATAATTTGAAAACTCGTGAAAATGAAATACCTCTGTCGTCCCACTGTTCTCCCTGTGGAAGAACCATGTCCGGATCATTCCGAAAATCCATTCCGGCATAAGGAAAGTCCTGAATAGCAAAGACCTGGCTCTCTAGCCAGTGAAAGTAACCATCAGGAAATCGAACAACTGCTGCGCCCTCATCAGGATGCCGGGCCATTACCGCAACCCATCTCGTCAACTTAGGCTCCCGAGGCGCCCCAACTGGAACTGTAAGATGCTGGGGGACCAGCATTGGAACTCTCTCTAGGGCAAAGCTCACGACTATAGGCCCATATCCAAAGGTCTTCAGTTGTCCTCTCTTTGCCCTGGTTAGTTGGCCCTTCAAATTAGCCAACACAGCATCACACCAGTTGAAAATGGTGCCATGGAAACAGTCTATAGCCATCCGCATTTGGGACCCGGTGGCTTGGTGTAAAGCGGCCGCGCCGCAAAGTCTGGTAACAGTAAAGGCTATCACCATAAGTTCAGGTCGGGATATGTACTTGATTTCTATCCCCTTCTCATGGTTTTGGTTGTTGCACCACTCTAGTCGGAGACTAGCAAGGGATTGGCCACCCGGCCTAGTCCCGAATAGAGAAAGTTGCTCGCCCCTGTTAGGCAAGCCAGTGAGAAAATATATGTCGGAGGGCTCTATCTCGAGCTGGTGCTCTCCGATGTAGAAACATTGCTCCTGAATGTTCCACCTTTCAACCAGCCACTCAAGAAAAGGCACTTGGCCCTCATGCCAGGTATGGCCCAGTATTTGTACAGTCCGCATGCTTTTAATGCATCAATGGAAGGTTGATGACCTATCGCGGCCAAATCAACATCCTCGTGCTCTCTTTCACGCCAATCAAGCATGGTGTGCTCCCTGCACATCATAAAACATCAGTTAGAATCCATAAAATTTAAAAATTTTGGTCTATTTTGGAGGGCTAAGGGTTTCAATTTGTGTTTTGCGGGGTACGCACCCCGGCCTTTAGGGACAGAGCGCCCGGACGCAGGTTCCCTTAAGGCCGGGTGCGTACACCCCGTAATTTTCCCATTGGGAAAATATCGGGGTACGCAGGTCAGCAGTGCATGACCTGCGTACCCCGAAGGGCGCATTTTGAAACCCCAATGCCCCCAAAAAATCAAATAAAAGCTTAAAAATGAATTCTAAACGGATGGAAAATAAGAGAGGGGTGTTGTAGAATACCTGGTGAAACGGCGTTCGATTCTGACGGTCGGATTCTCCGCAATCTTCACGGGAAGTTTCTTGTCAAAAGCCCTTTTCTCAACCTCAACAGTAAAATGGTAAAAATGACATGGTAAGAAGTCTTTTTATAGGTTTTTTGGATAAATAAATGCTAGATTTGTTTATTTTTCACCATGAAAGGACATTTTCGATGTATTTTTTGCCCATCTTAAACAGGTATGAGTAATGTGTTGTTTTTGTGCAGGACAAAGGGACTTTAGGGTAAATTATCATTTTTCACGTCAGAGTCATCTTTTAAGCTCTTTTCTGACTCCTAAAACATGAAAAGATCGCCGAGCGTTTCTTTTACACTCGTTAAAACGGAATTAAAAGACGGTCCCCTTATAGCCCTTTTCTGACCGTAAAATCAGGAAAAGATTGCCGGGTTTTTGTCGTTTCAAACTCGATACGGAAATAAAACGACGTGTCCTTGATCGCTTTTTACTTTTCAGGTCAGAGACACTAATCATGAAAGTACTCCTTGGTCGCAAGATCAAGCGGTTCTCCCAGGTATTATTTTATACTTTTTCGGGCTTGGGGACACAAATTTACGAAAAAGTTCAACCTGGAGTCTTCTTAAGTTTTTCAGACTCTCTAAAATTGAAAAACGCCGAGTTTCTCCTATACTGGGCTCGTTAAAATTTCACAGTAAAGGACCTGTTCAATTACAAACAGGAACGAACCACTCCTTCCTAGGGTTCGAATCAAAACTAGGTTGGACTCATCCGAAGGATGAGCTTATAATCAAGCATATGTTATCCTCCTCAAGCTTGTTAAAAATAAAGAGGTACTTGCCAGAAATGGTGGGGGAAAAGAGAGAAGAATGAGCCTATTTGTTATCTTTTGTCTCAGAAGAAACCTTATTACCACTCTTGAACACGACACTTTTCATTCACCTGGGTTGGGAAATCCTTTACTCACAGTTGATCAAACCACTTTGAAAGTCTTCAGCCGGGTTCCGGGGATTAACTTTGAGTCATTCATTACCAAGCCATCTGTCGTGTCGTTATGTGTTCAAGAGGTCTGCAAGCAAAACTTTCATCTGCAAAATACTTGTCATCCATTTGACCATCCCTGAGTCAGTCCTTACAACAACATTTCTTCAACTTGAACAATGATTTCGTGTTGTGGGCTTGCCTGCAACGGGTCGCTTTCTATCGACATCAGCACATTATCTAGAGAGATGACTTAGAAATCGTCAGTACCTTGAAGTCTGCATGCATCAATGGCAGGTTTCTCGCCTTTGACGTCAGTTTACATCATTGACTCTCGATCGAAGGATTCCGTGAAATGTTCGACATCAACTCATTCATTCACATCTCATGGATTGTACTGGGTACTTTGAGAACCATTGACATTACTGGTGGTCTCTCTCACACTTGTTAACAGTTTACATCATCGACTGGTAATCAAGTGGTTTCTACCATGTTCGACATCAACTCATTTATTCGCATGGCTAGAATCGTACCAATTCGGGAAGTAGAAATGAAGACCCTGGATCTAGTTTCCACCATCCAGGCTGCGAGGAGTTTTGTATTCATTATCTAGTAGACTAATCATAAACAGATGGCTGCACCCATACTGTGTCTACAAAAGTCTATGATTATGATGTACTGCAAGATCATTCCTGTATCAGTCTAGTTAGTCTGTTAGTTAAAGTTTTGATCTGAGTATGGGAATGCCTACCTCAGCGATGATATAATCTTATACATGTATTTTGTGTTGAAAATTGCAGGTTCTGACCAGGCTCTCCACGAGATAATCCTTGAAATTATAAAGCGCTTCACCCTTCCTAGATAATACAAAACCCTAATCTACTACAGGCTTCGCACTTTAGGGGGCAATCTGTTACACTAAAAAATGTCACCATGGCTATTTACAGTTAGTATGGCTCTATCAACAGTCATGCTATCCTCCTGGGCAAGTCTCATGCCTCTGCTCTCCATGTCAAACTTCAAGAAAGAGAGAAAGTCTTTGTAAATGTGTTTATCTCTGGGTACGCAGGTTCTCTCAACCTTACCTGCGGATACGCACCTAATGTTCACAAAAGCTGCGTACTTGTACGCTCTGTATGTAAAGGGGCAGGTGCGTACCCCTGTAAAGGTCAAAATGCGCAAGTTTTATCTTTAAAAAGTTACTTGTGGTCATTTCTAGAGCATTCTAGAAGGTTGTTCGACGTGTATTGAGCGCCTCCAGATGGTTCATGTACCCCTACTAAAGAGGAACTTATCCCATCAATAAGGGAGCTATCCCACCCAAAGAGGGGATTATCCCATTGATGGTGGACCTGAATAACTTCCTCTAGAGCACTATAAATACAGGCATTGGGCCAGAAGGAGGGGAGGTTGGAAGCTAAACATTTCTAAGGGTAGATGCTGCTGGAATTAGGACTCCCATTTAGAAGCTTGTGAGGAGAGATTGCCATCTTTGCTTGTTCTATTTGGAAGTGGGTGAGCTTTGTCAAAGTAAAGGAGAACTCTTGATGGACCCTGGGAGGGACTTGCACAACACCAAGGCTCAGGTTGTAATTGTTCCTTTTGTTTCCTATTAATGCAAATGAGTCCATTCTTCTCAATAACTTGTTATTTATGAGTTGTTTCATGTACTCCTTGGTCTATGTGTTAAACATGTTTTATTTTATGAGATTATCAAGTGCTATTTAATCGTTTGATTGTTAGTGAATGCAGGTTTCGAAGTAAAGGAGGAGCTCATCTGGATCAGTGAGGCTGGACTACTACAACAGCGTTGGATTACAGGTAAGATCTAAACACTTGATTTCTTATATAGTAAAAGCATGTTTAGAGAAGGATTGCTCTTGTTTATCTTGTTTGTCACTAGAGAGTCTTAGGCTCCTAGGGAGGTTGGTTGTGTCCGCACTATCGACTCTTTCCGCCTGACACCTACATCAAAACTTCTTTCACTGCGATGTTGATCTGCCTGTTGTTTCATTCTATTCTGTGCCAACACGAGGTTATCCTTTAAGAGTTGGAGGACTTGTTGTTGATGTTCGATGTGATGTTCCACTGCCTGAACCTTAGAATTTTCTCTTAAATATGATGTGATGGATGGTGGTTGATACCCATAAAGTGCCATAAATGGGGTCATTTTTGTTGCTGTATGAAAGGAAGTGTTATACCACCATTCAGCCAGAGGCAACCATTTGACCCATTGTGTCTGTTTATCAGATACAAAGCAACGAAGATATCCTTCCAAACATTTGTTTACTATCTCAGTTTGCCCATCAGATTGAGGATGATAAGATGAGCTATGAGCTAACTGAGTACCAAGACAAGAAAATAATTCTGTCCAAAAATTTCCAGTGAAAATGGGATCTCTGTCACTTACAATAATCTTTGGGTTTCCATGTAGCTTTTGAATTGTTTCCATAAATGCAGTAGAAACTGTACTGGCTTTAAATGGATGTGATAATGCACAAAAGTGTGCATACTTGGTAAGTCTGTCAACTACCACCATGATGACACTCTTTCCCTCAGACTTGGGTAAACCTGTGATAAAATCCATTGAAACCTCCTCCCAACGTTGGCTTGGAATGGATAAAGGTTGTAATAGACCCGGTGTCTTAATTGTTTCAACTTTATTTTGTTGGCAAACCAAACATTCTGCCACAAACTTTTGAATATCTGATTTAAGGCCATCCCAAAAAAATTCCTTCTTAACCCTGTGGTAAGTTTTTAAAAATCCTGAGTGCCCTCCTAAGGGAGAAGTGTGCAATTCCATAAGAATCTTTTGTTTTAGCTGGGAATTCTTACAGAGGTATAAGCGATCTTTGTACCATAACGAATCATTTTTCCAGCTAAATGTATCAGACGTACTGGAATCTTGTTGTAGCTTTCGAATAAGTGCCCACACTTCTTCGTCATTCTTCCATTCCTCCCTTGCTTCATTTATCCAATCTGGTTGGATGATAGAAATAGCGCACAACAATGCTTCCACATCCTCATCCTTTCTTGAGAGTGCATCTGCCACCACATTTTGCTTCCCTTTTTTGTAGATGATTTCAAAGTCATAACCCAACATCTTTGTGACCCACTTTTGTTGCTCTTCAGAGGATAATCTTTGTTCTAAAAAGTATTTAAGGCTATCATGATCCGTTTTTACCTTGAAGTGTCTTCCCATTAGGTAGGGTCGCCATTTCTTAAGTGCATGGAGTATTGCCAACATTTCCTTCTCATAAATAGCTTTGCTTAAAAACTTTCCCTTGATTGGACGACTTTCAAAAGCAATGGGTCTTTCATCTTGCATTAGAACAGCACCAATTCCATTTCCTGAAGCATCACATTCCACAATAAAGGTTTTTGTGAAGTCCGGTGTAGCTAAGACCGGTGCTTGGCACATTGCCTCTTTAAGATGTTCAAAGGCCTTTGTTGCTTCCGGAGTCCATGAAAATGCATCTTTCTTCAATAATGTTGTTAGAGGTGCTGCTATTCTCCCATAATTCTTAACAAACTTGCGATAATACCCTGTCAACCCAAGAAATCCTGCAAATGCTTTATGGATGTGGGGATTTTCCATTCCTTAATGGCTTTAATTTTGCTAGGGTCTACCTTAACTCCTTCATGAGATACAATATGACCCAAATATTCCACCTCCTGGACTCCAAAGAAACATTTGGATCTTTTTGCATATAATTGTTTCTCCTCCAATAGTTGTAGCACCCTGTCAACATGTTCAACATGATCCTTCCAAGACTTGCTGTAGATTAGTATATCATCAAAAAATACTAACACAAATTTTCTAAGGAATGGTTTGAAAATTGAATTCATCAAACCTTGAAATGTTGAAGGTGCATTGGTAAGGCCAAAAGGCATGACCAAAAATTCATAATGACCCTCATGAGTTCTAAATGCCGTTTTCGGAATGTCTTCAATCTTCATTCTGATTTGATGATATCCTGAACGAAGATCCAACTTGGTGAAGTAAATTGATCCATGCAATTCATCCAGTAATTCATCAATGACAGGAATGGGGAACTTATCTTTAATAGTGAGCTTGTTGAGCTCCCTATAATCCGGACACATGCGCCATGATCCATCCTTCTTGTGCACCAATACTACTGGAGCAGAGAAAGAACTTTGACTCGGTTGAATTATACCAGCCTCTAGCATTTCTGCAACCATACGTTCAATTTCACTTTTTTGGACATAGGGATATCTGTACGGCCTGATGTTTGGAGGAACACTTCCTGGAATCAGATGAATAGCATGATCATGATCACGCATAGGTGGGAGACCTTTGGGAGTCTCAAATACCTTGGAATGATTGTCCAGGACTTTTTGGAGATCTGGAGAAATAGATGATTCTAATGTGGAAACATCTAGCGAACATAATTGTGCAATTACACCCTTTGCTCCTTTTTTAGAAGCTTTGTCATACCATTAGAGCTGATTATCTTTCCTGGTTTCCCTGCAATACCCCTTAATTCAACTTCCTTTCCTTCCGTAGAAAATTTGATGAAAAGTTCTTGAAAATTAAAAGCTATTGTACCCAAGGATTGTAGCCATTGGACTCCTAGTACAACATCAGCACCTCCCATTGGAATGGAAAGCATTGGGCTAGTCAATACATATTCTCCCATGGATAGCTTGATATTATGGCACTTTCCAGAGCAATTTATTGTTCCTCCATTTGCAATCATCACTTGACACTCTGGTGCTGGATATAGGAAGCAATTCAATTCTTTTGCTACCCTACAATGAATAAAATTGTGGGTGCTTCCTGAATCAATCAACACTATTACCTTTTTCTTCTTGATTTGTCCTTCTATCTTGATGGTTTGAGGAGTGGTAATTCCCGCCAATGCATTACAAGATATGGTCGGATTTATTTGTTCTTCATCTAGGCTTTGTTCCTGGAGTATATCCTCTTCTTTTGACCTTTCTTGCTCCTTTTCTTCTTCCTCTTCACAATCTATGTAGAATAATTTTTTCTCAGCACACTTATGACCTTTAGTGTATTTGCTATCACAACTGTAACAAAGCCCTTTTGCTCTTTTTTCTTCCAATTGTTGTGGTGTCAACCTTATAGGTTGTGGAAGACTAGGGGCAACTGCACTTCCGTCTTTATAGTTGTGAGTGGTATGCTTCCTGGTTGCCATAATTTTGCTTTCCATTTTTCTTGCTAACCTGAATGCCTTCTCTAATGAATCAGGTTCCCAAAGTCGAACATCATGTTGGATATTATCCTTTAAAGACCCTATGAACACATCAATCCTATGCTCCTCTGGAATATCTTTTACCCTTATGTTCAATTTTTGGAACTCCTCAATGTGCTCCATTATTGAACCCTTTTGTTTGAGACTTATCAATTGGCTAAAAAAAGTGTTGCTTTTTGTATCCTCATAATGTGCTATCAATTCTTCCGTAAAAATTGCCCAAGTGATAAATTGTTTACGAGAGCAAAGCCATTGATACCATACAAACTGATTTGGTTCCAAATATAAAGTTGCCATACGTACCTTTTGTGTGTTTTGCACATTATTGAGATCGAAGAACTGCTCCATCTGTAATATCCATGTGGCGGGATCCTTGCCATCAAACTTCCTCATATCGATTTTTGGAATATGGTGGGTCTTCGATCCAACATTAGAGTCTATGGAATCATGATTAACATTTCTTTTGTTCACATCATGAGTTTCCTTTACAACCTTTTCACCATTAGTAAGTATTTCTTGTAGAAAATTTGTCAAATCTGTCTTCAAATCTGCCATGTCTGTCTTCAAATCTGTCCTCAAATCTGCCTTCAGATCATCCATCTTAGCTTCCATGCCCTTTATCTTAGATTCCACACCATTTATCTTAGCATCTGTTAGCTTTTGTGAGCGTGACATTTGTTGCACTTGTTCTTGTAATTTTGATATATCATGTAGCATTTCTTCCTCTTCTTCATGAGTCATGCTAGAGCTTTCAGGTTCCTTACTAGGTGTTTGCATTTTCTTTCCTCGGGGCATCAGTTACCGATAATAATGCTTTACTATTCCCTTTGAATTCCTTCAAACCAAGCTTATGCAAAAATTAAAAAAAAAACTACACACTTTTTTTTACTTTGTAGAAGCCTGATATTGAATCTGATGTATCTCTGTAATTTCGAATCATCCAATTATGAAATTGTGACCTGTAGTAGCCTTCTATGTCCTCTTTCCAATGCCACTAGTCTGATCCAAATTGGATTCTCCAAAAAAGAGTTATGCATAATCTCCCGCAGTGACCTGATTATAGACTAGTTCAGTAGAGCAAACTTGTATGAAGTGCCATGTGTCACTGTTTCAACCTTTGACTCTGAAAAATATATAAAAGAAAACTACAGTCTGTCCTCTTTCCGTACCTTCTTACGAAATTTCAATTCGATGCTCAGAAAGAAATTTATGACGATTTTCCCCAGGTCACATGTTTTGAGTGTAATTCATGAGTCTGCAAAAAGACCAACTTCCTCAGATCATATCTCCGAAAATATCGCGCGAAAAGCTATGAAATCCGGACCCAAGGTTCAGCGCAATTTCTTCTCAAATGGGTTTTTTTTTGCGACTTCTGAAACGTCACAGAAAAAAGGTTATAGTGAAAATGCCACGATGACCTGTTTGGAGCAGCGAAACCCTAGAATCCAAAGCTCTGATACCAAATGTTATGAAACCAGCTCAAGAAAAGATAGAAAAGATAGATCAACGCCTTAGAATTCAGCCTCTTCGAGGGGGCAACCTCCTTTAAATTACATAAATGAACAATTCTTGGATGATTCAAATGACAAAACCTCCTTTCTATATATAGGAGTCTAAGGAGTCACAATATAATCCAACCGACCTAACAATAATAATATAAAGCCACAAAAATAACAATAGAGGGATTCTATGGGCACATTAATAACAATATGGGGGCAATGGGGGCACAACAATATAAATAAGGGGTATAACTACAATAGTAATGGGGTAATCACTAGTATTATAGGGACCCAACAAACACAACATAGGGTTTCGAGCTAGGAGTATAAAAACAACAAATATATATAGTTTTGCTGTCGACCTTCTCAATATGAAAGATCTATTCCTGTGCAAGGAATACCCAATATAGTTGTGAGAATTTGCCAACCTGAGAAATATGAAAATTTGAATTAGCTTTGATGAAGCAAAATGAACACCATTTTCCGGAACATATGCTACTTTAAATAAAGGACATTCAGATCATAACATAATGCGAAACCTAAATACAAACGGAAATAATCTATTTTGCAGTAAATAAATTTTTAGACCAATAAAATAGTGAAAATATGACAAGGAACTGTAACTCTAGAATGGCAATAATTACCTTATGAAGAATTTAATATGTTTTTGTAATATCTCTCCTGCAATAAAACAAAAGAAGTTAGCTTTCGAGAAAATATAGAAGGAAGTAATACTAATAGAAAAAGTATAATTCTGTCACGACAAGAATTAAACAATAATCTCTAAAACTTCTCATGTCATTCTTCGAAAAGAGATTTAACGAAGAAATGAAGGTATGGATTCAGAAAATGCCAAAACAATTATTATCCATAGAAGATTGTATAATATGAATAACAAACCACTGAAAAATCCTCGCTGAGAAGCTTAGAGATTGCTAGCGTTTCAACAAGACTACAACCATGTTTATAATCCTATATAAATATGAAACCCTATGAGTAGTAGGAAAGGAATGTAAAATAGAAAGAAAAATAAGTTTCATGATGGAAAACCCAATATAACTCCGAAAACCCAAGAATGATAAATCTCAATCGAGCGACTAGATAATAGTATTGTTATCCGCATCTATGGATATTGACAAAATAATTTTAACAAGAAAAATCAACCCTTTTTGAAATAAGAAACCTAGTGCATTAAGAGAAAGAAACCCTAAAAATTACGAAGATTAATCCCAAAATACATGAGTTAGTCATGTATGAATAAAGGAAATATAACTCGACATTTTGGAAGTAAGAATAAGTTTGTTTATAAGGAGAGAGTCGGTTTATAAATTACTTGGTTCGAATCTCCAGGTTTGAAAGCTCGTTTACAAATTCCTCTGAGGGACATTGTGTGAGCACTGGGACTTCTTGTCCCAATTCTTAGGAAAATCCTCTTTAAAAACCATACCAAAAAACTGGTGATAGGCTTGAAAGAACGACACTACAAACCTACAAAAGAAAATAGCAATGAAAATTAAAAAAAGTAAATTCTCAACTTTAATGGAATTGAATACATATTCAAACAAATGATGGAAGCTTTAACTGAGGGAAAGAGTCAATTTATACATTCCTAAACTCTAGAAAGGTTCTAGAAAGGTATCGACACGAGCAAGGAAGAATTCTCATAAAAATTTGACAGAACAAGAATTCTCTTATCTGAAATATGGAGTTTATGTGTTGAAAGAAAGACTAGTTAATTTCACTTCTTTAAGGTATATCATCGGAAAAGACAGTTTGCTATCAAGAAAAACTTGGAGTGAAGTTCGTTCAACATACCAAAAGGGAAATGGAAAATGAAAAAGGGAAATGGTTCAACATACCAAACCCTATAGGGATCATTAATTGGTGAACGGAACCCTAAGGCCGCTTGAACCCTTGATTTCATCGCCGATAATCTGAACCGTTGGGTAGGCTGAGTTGGTGGAATACACGTAGAGGAAGGAAGAGAAATACCACCTTTAGAAATTTCCTGAAACATTCCAAAGGTATGAAGGACCTAAGTTATTGACCCAAAATATATACCACATCGTAAAGGAGGAATTAAAACTATACCATATAACAACAAACATTCATTGTATCCCATTACAACAAGGTTAGAGAATTGTTCATCTAAGAGGTGTATCTATAGTTGTAAACCACCAAGAATTATTTACAATTGATTGAATGGAAATATTGGAATCCATAAATTCATGAAGACAATAGTATTGAATGGATACATAATAATGTGATTTGACTAAAAGTCCAAACCTCTTACATAGATTCCATATTATTATTACGAGGGTAAATAACCACTAAGCTAGATACAAAATAAGAATGAGGGGAATAAAGCCATTTAAATATATTAGAAAGAAAATTGATGATGAATATTGTAGCATTATATTATTTTATTTAGTAAAAGTAATAAGGTCTTTGTTAGAAGGGGATTAGTCTTTGATAATCCATCATAGATAAATTAAAAAAAAACCATTAAATTGTAACGAGGTAAAGAACAAGAACAAGAATGGTATAGGAAAATTAAATTTTGGGATTTTCTATAATTGTATCCATTATATGAAAAGTACTCAGAGGTACAATTTTTCTATATAGGTATGATTGAGAATGTCTAGTTATAAAAAAAGGGTAATAGTGAGGGTCATTACATATAATTACCAACTATTATCTATAGGATTTGGCAAGAATCCAATTATGCAAGCATTTGTAATCTCATTAACATCATAAATAAATTTAACATGTAAACCATTCCATCAATATAAACATGACATTCATTGCTCACATCAATTAGGTTAGATACTTATCTCAAAATAATACAGGGCAATTGAGTTGGGGGCCACAACTCTTCGTCCGACCATAGATTGGATGTACTATGGATTTTCTTGCAAGCCAATCACCCCTGAGCTAGATTCCAAAGTTGAGGAGGTATGCTCAAGGGATGAAACCCACACTTCTAGCTAAATATATTGTATTCAATCTTCTGTTAGGGAATCCAGAGGCTTTCCACCTCCACCCTCAATAAACACAAGGGAAGCCAAATACCTATGTCTCCACCCTTAGTGAAGCACAAGGGGATCTGAGACCTATTTCTCCACCCTTAACCCCACATAAAGGAGACAAAGGCTTCACATCCACCCTTTCATCATATTGACCCAGTGGTTCCACCCACTGAAGGGAGTCCAAAACTCACTGAAGGAGATTTTGTTAGTTGTCCTATTACTCTACCAGATTGTGTTTCTCCTTTGTGTGGTATAAAAATGCAGGCACTCCTTTGTGTAAAACTTTCTTTAAACACTCCCTTCCTTTTCTCCTGTTCTCTTAATCCTATGCTCTTACTCCCACACTAATGTGGGTGCCTCCTCAGCACAATATGATGGATCACTTCTAAGAAAATGTTTAGGTCTCCTCATTGACCCCACAATGGATTCTCAACAATAAATGAAACGAACTCCTCCTATGTAGTTATTCATGTCTCTTAAACGATTGTATAATGGTTCCTCAACAACAATACGATGGTCACCTTATTCAATACAGATGTTCCTATCGTATCTTGTCTTCGAGGTAGATGTTCCTATTCCTATTTGCTCGAATTTCCTTCAATATTTTCCTTTGTGTACTTCCCCTTGGCCCCTTCTCTACCTACAAATCCTCCTTATAACTGTTCATTCCTCTATTTATTTTACCCATTACGCCTCCTTTATCTGCTACTCAAGTCCCATTTTTAATTTTTTCCCCCCCAGTTTGGTTAGAATCTTGAATTATTTTTTGCTAGTCTGGTTAGCATCTTGTAGGAAAATCACATTGGTGCCATGTAATTCTCTGTCTTGCCAGATTTTTCTATTATTTTTTGTTGTTGTTGTTGTAGTGGGTGGCTTACTCTTACATTTCTCCAACCACCATTGGTCTACTCTCTGATTTGTGATGTGGCCATTCAACCTTTTTTGCACACTTGTTAGCCTCATTGGTTGAGACAAAACCATAAAAATCCCAAGAAATATTTCCACTCAACTTTTTAATATGTGTCCCTTGACTCAACCCACTTTTATTTTAATTAATTTATAATGTTTATAATAAATGAGAAAGGTAACTAGGGCTATCATAACTTTCACATATTAAGGAGGCTATTCCACCCTTTTGAGATATTGTTCCACTTACTAGAGAGGGTGTTGGGATTCTCAATGACATGTCACCTTTACAGAGAAGACATGACACATTATTGATGGTATATTGCACCTTTTGGAAAAGATTTGATGCTTGGAAGATGAAACATTGAAAATTTTCAAGGGAACGTTTCGCTTTTAGAGCCCCTACACAAGTTTTGAGCAAGACTTCTTTTCTAAAAGTACATATGTCACAAATGTAGGTTTTAACCATGTACATATAATACTTGCAAACAAATTCTTAAAAATAAAAGAAAAAATACAATGGCAATAAGATTAAATATACATAGAGATTTTTCTTGGAACCCAAAACTAGGAAAACCATATTGATTTTTAATAATGTTCCTTTAAAATGTTACAAGACATTATGCACATATTATAGCATTCATAAACCTCCAGTCCATTAACCCATGATTATAATATAATGATAGTTCCTTTAACCGGATCTACAAAACCATGGGAAAAATACCATGGACTCGAAAACTATGGATGCAAGAATCATCCAAAAGACTCTTTCTTCTCCCCTTGTGACCTCCCTGCCGTGCCCGACACATGGATCATTTGTGGGGATAGTTGTGAAAAGAATATAACATATACCCAACGTTCTCCCAGTTATTTTCTTTGCACACAGGGGGCTGCAGCAATACGTAGTCAATAATTTAGGGTAGTAACACCCATTGCTTCTCTACACCAAGAGAAATTCTCAGTGCTCACAGACTTTGTCAATGCATCTGTAACATTCTTGAAAGTGTCCACCATTATTGGAAACACCTCTTTGTCTTCAAACATATCCCTCACAAAGTGATATTGAAAATCAATATGTTTTTTCTTCAAATGATAAGTATGGTTCTTTGCCAAGAAAATTTCTCTTTGCTGTCACACTCTCTCCTTATAGTTTTCTGTACCAACCCCATACCTAAACACAATCTTTGTAACCAAACTAAGTTCTTTCTTGCATGAGTGGTTTCCATGTATTCAACTTCTTTAGTTGAAAATTCCACCACGGACTGTCTCTTGCTCATCTAACTAATTGATCCTCCAAATAGGTTAAACACACACCCACTTGTAGATCTTTTGTGATCCAGATCTCCAACCTAGTCTAAATAAACAAAGCCACGTATGTCCAACACTCTATATAATCCTAGTCTTCCTTGGTAGCACAAACCATAATCAATAGTGCCACATAGATACTTAGAAACACGATTTATTATTGTCTAGTGCTCCTTCCCTGGTTCTGACATAAACCTGCTCAATACTCACACTGCATGTGAAATGTCTAGTTTGGTACAAACCATTACATACATCAAACTTCCAACTACATTCACATATGGAACATAAGACATGTCCTCTTCCTCTTCCCGTGTCTTAGGACACTATTCAACATATTATTTTACACCTACAGGAATAAGAACCTTCATTTGTTTACTTTCCTGCATATTAAACCTTTGTAATAGTCTCAACACACTTCCCCTGATTTAACCAAAGTTTACTCTTTGCCCAATTCCTTTTAATTTCCATCCCCAAAATAAAATTTGCTGCACCAAGATCCTTCATTTCGAGTTTAAATGAAAATTGGATTTTCACATCCTGCATAATTTCTTTGTCATTTCCAATCAACAACATATTATCCACATATAAGACCAGATAAATAACATGATCACCAACTAATTTAAAATACACATAATGATTTGTTGTGCTCCTTGTGAAGCCAAGTCCTTGTATATGTTATGCAACCAGATTACAAAACTGAAGAAAAGATAGATCAACGACTTGAAAATTAGCCTCTTTGAGGGGGAAAACTCCTTTACATCATATAAATGAACAATTCTTGAATTGTACAAATGAAAAGTCCTCCTTGGTATATATAGGAGTCTAAGGGGTCACAATATAATTAGAGCCTACAAAACAATAATAATGTAAGGACGCAACAATAACAATAGTGGGGTTTTATGGGGCACACCAATAACAATATGGGGGCTACATGGGCACAATAATAATAATAGGGGGCTACACTAGTTTTATAGGTACCTAACATGCCCCTCTCCTTCAAAAAAGTGTTGTTCTCAACACTTGAGTAGTTATGGATGATTCTGTATAAAATTATCATCCTCTAATGTGGAATCTTTAGCGGGTAATTTCTTCCATTTAATGAGATACTCTGAAATTTATCGATTCCATAGTCATTGGGTTCTTGTTTCTGTGACTGCTACAGGCTCCAATATGATTTTTCCTTCTTGATCAAGTTCTGGAAACACTGTTTGAACTAGGTGCTTGTCATTGATAACCTTCTTTAAGCATGAAACATGGAAAATTGGGTGTACTCGGGAATATGCAGGTAACTCCAATTTTTATGCCATAGTACCGATCTTTTGCAACACTTTGTAAGGACCATAATACTTGGGTGATAAATTATTATCCTTCTTAGCTTGCTTGATGGACATTTATTTGTATGGTTGTAGCCTTAAAAATACTCAGTCACCTAAATCAAAACTTCTTTCACTGCGATGTTGATTTGCTTGTTGTTTCATTCGATTTTGTGCTAGAGTGAGGTTATCCTTTAAGAGTTGGAGAAATTGTTGTTGATGCTCTATGTGATCTTCCACTACTTGAACCTTAGAATTTTCTCTTAAATATGATGTGATGGGCGATGGATGATATCCATAATGTGCCCTAAATGGGGCCATTTTTGCTGCAATATGGAAGGAAGTGTTATACCACCATTCAACCAAAGGTAACCACTTGAACCATTGTGTTTGTTTGTCAGATACAAAGCAATGAATATATCCTTCCAAATATTTGTTCACTATCTTAGTTTACTCATCAGATTGAGGATGATAAGATGAGATATAAGCTAATTGATTACGAAGACAAGAAAATAATTCCATCCAAAAATTTCTAGTGAAAATCAGATCTCTGTCACTTACAATAATATTTGGGTCTGCATGTAAGTTTTGAATTGTTTCCATAAACGAAGTAGCAACTGTAATGAATTTTAAAAGGATTAGATAATGCACATAAGTTTTCATACTTGGTAATTCTATAAACTACCACCATGATGAAACTCTTCCCTCCATACTTGGGTAAACCTGTGATAAAATCCATTGAGACCTCCTCCCAACACTGACTTGGAATGGCTAAAGGTTGTAATAGACCCTACGTCTTAATTGTCTCAACTTTATTTTATTGGAAAACCAATCATTATACCACAAAATTTTGAATATCAGATTTAAATCCATCCCAAAAAAAATCATTCTTGACCCTGTGGTGACTTTTTAAAAATCCTGAGTGCCCTCCTAAGGGGGAGGTGTGCAAATCCAAAAGAATCGTTTGTTTGAGTTGGGAATTCTTATAGAGATATAAGCAATATTTGTACCATAATGAATCACTTTTCCAGATAAATTTATCAAATATATTGGGATTGTTGTTTCTCCTAGAGACAAACCCTGGGTTGAAGAGAGACCAGTGCCTAGGACATCTTGATGAGTGTTTGCAAGATTTGTTGGACTTGTTTACTCACACTCAATATTAACATATTTTAAGACAAATTAGTTCAAAATATTGTCTAAGAAGAGAAATACAAATATGGCAGCAAAGTAATTCTCATAGAAGAATTAAGGGTCGACTTTGGTGGCCAACATTACGTGAGCATGTAGTTTTCTCAATTGTTGCAGTGAATTGGAGAGGAATTATAAAGGAATGAAACTGAATACACAGGGATTAATTAAGAACCACTGCATTAGAATTCAACATGAAACAGATGAAAGAAAGAATTGAATGACATGTTAAATTACATGGAGCACATATTAAGGATGTAATTTTTTATCAGTCACAAGCATCTTAAATCAACATTAGACCTAGATGAATCCATGATTTCATAAAAAACACATCCAACAGATACGATTACATGTAATATGAGAATAAAAGTGAAGGCACATAGAATAGACACAAAAGAAGAATACATACTACAGTCTCATGTGAACTAGAATCACCAAAATATTTCATTAATATTTAAATAGGGCACATCTTTCATTCACAATTGCAGAGCTTCCCTCTTGAAAAAAAATTCGGAACCCTTGGTTCTGTATCATAAACTATTTTTTATAGGGCCTCAGGAAGAGCACCCTTACAAAATATTCTTTATTTATTTTATAGTGCATGATCATAACAAAAATATATCAGCGTGCTTAATGGCACAACTGTAATGGTCAAATCCTAACTAATTGACATTGAGTCTTTGAAAATAAGATATTTACATCAAACATAAAATAGAAAAGTGTCATGATTGACACAATCAACAATATCTTCAATTGTGATGGACTAGTCTAGGAGGCAGCGTTGCTGGATCGATGATCTAGAGCTACGAAGGATTAATGAACTGATCGTATCATTGCCACAGTGTTGGACTTGGTAGAGGAGCATGAAAAAAAAATTATAGGCAATTTTAAGACTAGTAAGCCCTACATAGTTTAGCTTGGGATGGAATAAGGTCTTCACTAACCCCAATAGTTGAAAATCTATTCTCAATTAGTTTACCACAATTTTACCCTTCAAGGTAAAATTCTTCTCGTGGGATGAATCAACCTTGCTTTTTGCCTCTACCAACATCTGACTGTATTTCTCCCACAGGTTCAACACTCTTACGAAATCCCAACAGATAGGCAGCCCCTCTCGAACGCTCTCCTCAAACTCTAAGTTAAAGGTAGCCACATCCTTTAGCACTACTTCAAGTCATTATTTAGCTTTGGTTCTAGCCTCCTCCTTCTGGACTACTTTGGAGATCTCCATGATTGTAGACACCCTATGCACCACATCTATAACCATCAACTCACTGAGTGACTTCTTATTCACATACTATATGATTTTATTGGCAGTCTGGGAATTCTTTTCACCATCTTCTTTGATAACTAGGATGAAGAACTAATAGTGTTTGATCACAATATGTTTCTCATCCATCGGAGTTATGTGTTCCCAGTTGTTCTTCACCTCTTCTATTATCTCATCATAGATCAGTTGTTTATCTTGTAGGAGGGATATATTTCCTTTCAATATGTCTTTAAGCTCAATGATATCTTGATTAGCTGCCTGAGGGCTCTTGCTGATCAATTCTGCATTGGTCTTGGAAGCCTCAAGTTGTTTTTCCTTTTGTTCCAGGGTTCGCTGAGCAGTGTCTAAGTCCATCTGCACCTTCTTAAGTTCCCCTTCCAAGAGTTAGAGATTGGTGAGGGTCTTTGTGATATGTTATGTGGGATTCTGAGGGTTCTCAGGCACAAGTACTACACAAATGTGAGTATCTATCCTTTGTTGATGCTTTTCTACCTGTTGCTTGAGATCCACCACCTCATTATTCATATCAATAAACTCTTTAGCCAGAATCTCTTTCTCTTCCTCCACTTGTGCAAGTTATTTGGACTGCACATGTTCACTGGATGAAATTTTTAGATTATGCCTTAGCTCTCGAATCTCTACTTGTGAGCTCTGGAGTAGTGTCTCAAATGTAGATTTGTCCTCTAGGTTCACTCAAATGTTCATAATCAATTATTTTAAATTCTCATTCTGCATGTATAGAGCTATAGAATTAGCTCTCTCTTGCTTAAGTTTAGTTGCAGCCTTCTCCAACAGCTTCTTGACCTTTATTATGGTCATTGCATTCCGATTTAGCTCTCTGTATAAAATTTCTCCCAATTTCCTGACCAAGTTGATCTTTAGATAGAGGAATGACCTGTTATAGAGTTTTAGTGAACCCAACGTTTCGGACTACCAAGTGAGTCCATCATCAAGATATGCATCAATAGATATTCTTTAGATCTTGAGAATATCTATTGATGCATCCCATGATGATGGACTCACTTAGTAGTATGAAACGTTGGGTTCACTAAAACTCTATAATAGGTCATTCCTCTATCTAAAAACTATCCTCACCTATATGGATTCATTATTTAACAAGTTGATCTTGTCAGGTAGAGGGACACTTTTCAATTTTATAGCCTTGAACTGGGAGCCTGATGGAAGTGTGTTGGCTTGTAGGGGCTTGACCTAGGTTCAGAGGTGATTTAGCCAAACAAATCCCGGTACTATTGGCACTTTCGACAACAGTCCGCAGAGCACGAACTAAGGTCTCACCCGAAGTAGTATGGGAGGGTGCTAGAACTAGTTTTCCGCACCCTAGAGATGTCTAATGATTTTTGGTGGTTCGCGGTTTGACCCTACGCGCACGTCGCTACACTCACCTATCAGTACCTCACAGCCTGTGATGCTGCCTTCGTGCAACCCTACTTGGGGATCAACACGCGTTATTACCCAATATCTTCCTATTAACCCAATATTAGTTGATCAGTTAGCTTATCTGTATGTGTTTAGTTATACTTAATAGTGTTCATCATTCATACAAGTGCACGCGATAAATAAAACAATACAATTGCAAAAGATATCAACCATATAATAACTCAAAACAGATACACAAGATTTGGAATCAAAATTCTCTTTATTATCTCTTTCCTTGGTTACAAACCCGACTCTACCCTGTGCACTCAGCTGCAGGGATCTGCGCACTTAGTTGTAGGGATCCTTTCTCGACTCCATCCGTTTGTCAACTTACTTCTTCCTAACTACTTTACAACTTAGAGCCTCACTCTATTTATACAATCCCATGGTCTGTGGACCATGGGTAGGCCGACACTACATTCAAAACTTAGGGCAGACAACCCTATGACTCTAACATACAATTTGCGTTCCGTGCCTGCAATTCGTGGAGTATTTACAACAATAGTACTCAAAACTTGGGCTTTGAGCCCCAAAACATGCTGTGGGGGGATTCCATGCCCAACAAGCCCCCAACACAAACATCGTGACTCATCCTCGAGTCACTCTATTGGCGCGGCGATCTTGGCGCGGAGTCCCTCCAACTGTTCCCGTATGATCTGAATGTTGGCAGCGCACTGAACTGCTACCTGCTGAACCTGCTGCATTCTTGCTTCTAAACCCTCTGTTTCGGGTGTGTTGCACTGCATCTGTGCATGCGTTCCTTGTACAGATGTAAGCTTTCCTTCAATAACTACCGTGATTGTGAAGGCTTCATCAATCCATGGTTGGACGCACACTTTTAGAACTGCTTCCTTGTGGCGCGTTGCATCCACCTACTCTTTTAAAGCCTTGGATTGCTGCATCCTTGCAAGCCACTGAGTAAGGACTACCATCTGTGTAATCCCTCTAATGCTGTCATATTTTTGTTGGAGTTCACATGCCTGGGTTTCCAACCGCTGGATGTTGGGATCCTCCTGCAATGTAGTGAGAACCTCATGCGCCTGCTCCAACATGTTGGTACGGTCGCAGACTGCACCTCCAATTTCTTCCATCCCTGCTGCAATAGCACTGGTGCATTGTTCTTTGAACTCTAGGGGAGTGGAAGGCTGTGCCTTCAGCCGGAGCTCGAAAATTTGGAGATTCAGCTCCAGTTGCACTCTTTTTGCTTCCTCGCGTGCGTTACGGACTCCACTTTCCAAACAGTGGATCCGCACTTCTATTGGTAGGTCTGCTGTGTTATAGACATATTTGGGCAATGCAACCCCAATCACATATGTCCATAAACCAAGGGTTTCTAAGCCCCTAAAAGTATTGTTTCATACCCTAAAGGAAAAAGGTCAGTTGATTACATCATCTCCCAGAAGTTATCCCTGAAAAACTACTCAGAACTGGTCAAAACTGGACCATACAGACTGCTCAGTGCTAAGGGTGCGATGCATCTCACCTGCTACACAAAAAGGGTGCGATGCATACTGAAAAGCCCTTCTATAGGGTGTGATGAGCGAGAGCAAACAAATGGCAGAGACAGTTTGCTAGGTGGAAACCCAGAGAATCTTCTAGAAACTGCTCATATGACACTTGCCTCTCTGAATTCATCTAGGGATGAGTAAGAGATCATGAAATCTCCAAGTGCAACCAAGAACTATCAGTGAGATGACACTAATCAAAATCCTAGAAGCTGACTCACCCACCTACAAATATTTATATATGGATCCCTCATCCTAGAGATCCAGAGGCTGGAATTTTGTATTTTGTAAGGAAGTGCTGTTGGTTTCTCTGTGAAACATTGTATTGTTGGGTGATCTAGATTTTCATGAGGTGAAGAGGGATTTCATGCTAGGAGGATGGCGCTGGATCAGATAGCTTGGTTGTAATCCTTTCTTCTACTACTTCTATCAATAAAGCTATTTGAGTTTTCCTTCATATACTTGTATATCTCTGAATCTTGTATTTGTGTATGCATTTGTATTGCTAATGTACATCTGATCCTATATTGTTTATGGTTATAGATCTCTATGCTTTGATGGTATTTTACTGATTTGACTCTACAGGTGTTCTTTGAAGCGGGACAAGTGAGAAAGGAGTGGCGAAAGCTCTATCAAGGGAGAGAGGAAACAAGCAAGGAGACTAGCGAAAGACTGAGGTTGGTACTCTCTGCTTCTCTCTCATCTATCTCTCATAAAGGAAAACACAAGTGACTTTAAATTGTTTGTTTCTAAGATAGCTACCCGTCTTAGTGGGACTAGCAGCTCTGAATGGACACTAGTTTTCCCAATAACAAAATGGCAACTCCACTGGGGAGCGAATAGTTTGTTTGTTTGTTTCTATTTGTTTGCTTTATAAACTACAGACGGAGCCTGAAGTTAAGCCAGCTAGCCTTCGAACTGCATTTGCTATGCAAGTGCAAAGTAGATCAACACTGCTTCAGTCAATCTCCGGGTTTGTTTATGAATTGAACAACTGACTTGCAAACATCCTAAGAGCCCTGGTGGTAGCTCAATAACCTCATTAGATCAGCCCCTGTACTTTGTGTTTACTGTCTATCATTAGCTCAGCCTAAATCCTTGAACTTATCTGCAAACTGTGAGTGAAAACCAAGCTCAGTCTCATCCCTAGACCATCGAACTATCTCTCATTGGTAGTCTAGATGCATCACACCTCCCGCATGTTGTAGGTGAGATGCATCCCTATTTCCCTGTGTTATAGGTGCAATGATTGAGTGAGACTGTTTCTGCCTCCAGATTTTGGTTTTTTCTTCATTGTCTTCAGCTTTATTCAGTAGTTTTGCTGTCTATGATCAGTATATCACTGTTGAAACTCCCTTCCTTTACATTATTCAGCCTCCATCGATAAATAATTGTGAATGTTTTTTTATGTATTTTTCATCATTTACAGTTCTCCTTTGCAAACAGTAGCTTAATCGAACTGTCGTCTTTTGATTTGAAAGTGTCACAAGTGTTGTTTTCAGTCAAAGAAAAGAGTGTCATAAAGTCTTCCTCTTTTAGATAGTCGATTACACTTTTTCCATTGTATCTGATTTGAATCATCAAATATTTGAAGTTTCGAAAGTAGATTTCAAGTTGAAATTGAAAGTGTCATCTAAATCTTCCTTTCGTTTTTGAAAAGAAATTGCTAAAGTGTCGTTTTGAGGAAAGCTAGTTCAGATCTGTACTTAGTTTTCTTTTTGTCATTCAAACATTAAGGAAACTAAAAAACAAATACATGCATGTGCATTTGCATTTAGACTGCATGCAAAAATTGATTTAGGAAAGTGCATCTAGTGTGTGCTCTTTGCTCTATGTTGAAAGAACTTTATTTCTCTTTCCTTAGTAGCTAGGATTTTCATTGCAAAAAGAAAGTAAACGACTGTTTATCATCTTAGATTGCATATTTAGGAATTGTATATCTACATCACATGGTGAACCTTAAAGGAAAACTTCTTAAGAAATATCAACTGTAAAATAAACCTCAATGAACATAAAAACGCTTTGGAACCTAACGCACAACATTTAGAAGTCTAGGCTAGAGATGTATTCCAGCGTCGTAAAGCCTAGTAACTATCGTTTTCATCGTAGGTTGGGTGATTCCTCCTCTTTGATACGACAAGTGCCAGTACGGACTTGTGCTCCCACGTACCATCGAGTATATATTGGGAGACCACAATAGGCTATATCCTTTATCCTTAGGAAGCCGTGTCTGCCGCCCTATCGATCACAATGCACTGAACACAACATTCGGGAAGATTGACTGCCGTACGTAAAAAGTATTCTACAATTTTGCGATTGGTTTGGTAATCCCTCTATCTAGATTTCCAGAGTAGTCACTTTCGTTCCTTTTCAAACTCCTTAAAAGAAAAGGTCCATGTAAGTACTTGTCACTTCAGGCTCATTAAAAATCAAAGGTGACTAGAGTCATCATTAGCTTTTTCTCGACTCTTAAAAATTGAAAAAGCAAGTTGTGTCAAAGCGTCATAAAATTTACTTTAATCGGAATAACATCACTGTTCCCTTGTTGGTCTTAGTTTGAGAAATGGAGTCCACCAATCAAGGATTTCCCCTTGGGGGGAATCCTAGTCCCTTCTCCTCTTGGGGAGATGTTGGTGCAGTTCATATGGCTACTTTGTCCCTTCCAAGACTTACAATCGGCTTGCCAGTATGGCTTTTCTCGACCGCTGTTGTTCAAAACATTGTGATTTCTGAACAATCGAATAAGCAATCAGATGATACTAGAGTTACCTCCCAACCTTCTACTTCGTTTGTTCCTCCCTCTTCTTCTTCCTCTTCACTTGGTGAAGCTAGTAACGCTAAAAACTAAGTAACTAAGAAGAAGAAGAAAGGGAAGGAGAAGAAGAAGAAGAAGCCAACGACAAAAGGGGGCAACCATGCATCTTCTGGCGAAAATCCAGACACTGCACCATCCAAACTTAAATCTCCATGTGTCATTTGCAAAGGAGACCACTATAATCGAGATTGTCCTTTCATCCCTCAGATCTTAAGGGATTGGTCTCCCCACTTGTACAATCCGGAGTCTTCAACCTCTAACGATCATGTTGAGAGTACACCATCAACTAGTGAAAACAAAGTCAATGGACAAAATGGAAGATCTAAATTTCCTTGTAGACTGTGTGAAGGTGATCATGCCCTCCATCATTTTCCCTTCCTGGATGAAGCTAAAAGAGTCTTGGAGAACTGTCTTGCTTCACTGCTACGACTTCCTTCTGGATACAAGAAACTCTTGCTGAGTCTATCGCTAGTTGGAAATTCGACTGACACATCTTTGTTTTCGGTTGAAGCACCTATCACTGAAGATAAACACTCTGAATCCACACCGGACTAAAGTCAACAGGTCGAGACGGCAGTCGATCCAGTATTGTCTTCAGAGGGTCCACCTTCAGATGATACAGTCACCAAAGAGAATGAGAATGACACCGTTCAAATTCTTTTTGCTAACACAGAATCTGATGAACCTGGGGGAAATCTACCCATTCCTTTACCGCAGGAAGGAAGTTCGTCAGAGATTCATCCGACTGTCTATTCGGACCCTCCTCCAAGCAATCTAGTCGTTTCCTTCGATTGGAATCTACTAGAGAGACCCCGCCTACCATCTAATGTACCATTCCGAATCATAGTACAAGCTTACAGAATGATCATGGCTGGTACAATCATAGATGAAGGGGCCTCCATGAGTATCCTTTCATAAACTTCTTGGAAAGCGCTTGGTTCGCTATCGCTTCTACCTGAAATTCGAAATCTGTCAGGCTTCAACAAATGAACCAGTCGACCGTTTGGGATCCTTCCAAATTTGCCTATAACTTTGAGAAGGAAAACCGTTTATCTGAACATGATGGTAGTACAAGGGCCTCTAGATTACAATCTACTCCTTGGGCGTGACTACATTTATAGCATGGGAGCTATTGTTTCCTCACTCTTTCGAGTGATGTGTTTCACGTATGAAGGCAGAATGGTCAAGCTTGTAGATCAGCTTTCATTCCTCGGTTCAAACATGGCTACTAGTCAAATGCCATCCCTAACTGGTCTTTTCGTACAAGGAATGTCTCATCAACCTCCAGTCAATCCACCTGATGAGCGCGAGTGATTCGGTGAATGTGAATAAACCTAGGAGGCATGCACCCTGGTCTGCTTCGGCAGGAAAAACTCAGATATAAGGTAGGTTTCCGCGTAGGATATATGACTAGTCTGACACACCCGTGCATTTAGAAAATGGGATTAGACTAGAAAAAGATTCCCTCATCAAACGTTATGTGAGTGGAAGCTCCCACCATTCACCTTTGTCTATTTCGATGGATAGAGCCAAGGAAGTGTTTCGTCTGCAAATGTAGACTAAACAACCTTGCTTTAATGCAAGAACTTCCATATGGTAACCTAGAAACTCTACTTCTCATTATACCTGGGGGCATGCAAACCTTTTGCATGCAAGTGAAAAACGACCTGTTATTTTCATAGTTTGTAGGCTCTCAACCCTTTAACCTCGTAGGTGGGTCGCTCCTAGCTTGCATAAAAAAGGCTCCGGAGAAAAGTTGCGCATGGGGCAAGCTCCCTAAAAAATGAACCTACTAATGAGAGATATCCTTATTATATGATTGGCACGAGCAATGTTTCCACAAAGTTCAAGCTCGTTAAAAAATAAACCTAGAAAAGAGCATATGTTCCCCCAAAGTTTAAGCTCATTAAAAATGAACCCACCTTTCGGTAAATAACCTTTGTGATTGCATCACCTCCACCTTTTAGCCGATCATACGCCTCCACTTGATTGTTTACCCTTTTGAGGAACAACTGCGACGAGTGATTCTGTTAGCCACCTTCTTTACACTGCTGTGATTGAAAAGTTCCAAACCTTACCTGGAACCAACTGCTACCTGAAAATATCACTCGTTCCTCAAAGACAAGTCTCTTTTAAGCTCTTTTTAGACTCGTAAAATATAAAAATATTGCCGAGCAATTGGCCTCTCCAGCTCGTTAAAGTGATTGGAAGTGCCATCCCTCCTCTATATTTTAATCTTTTTGGACCTGAGGGATCATTACACAAAAATATTGAGCGCTTGTCTTTTTTGGCTCGTTAAAGTGATCGAAAAAGTCATCCCTTTCGTATTATTTTATACTTTTTCGGACTTAAGGGATTATACTACGAAAAAGGACTACTGGAGTTTCCTTTCCGCCTCTTTTCAGACTCTCTAAAATTAAAAAGGACCGAGTTATCTTTGTCGTTCAACTCGTTAAAACAATAGCGACAAACTTGTCCATGCAGACAAGAGCGAGTTTCACTGTTGCTAGGCTCGCTAAAACATAGCGACAGGTTTGCCTGAAGGGAAAATTATAAAACAAGCATATGTTATCCTCCTCAAGCTTGAAAAAAATAAAGAGGTACTGGTCAGCAATGACTGGGGAAAAATTGGGAAGAAAACTTAAAGAACTTGATTGGTAGCAAGTCGCTCTTGAACATGACACTTTCACTCCATCACCATGATTGAGTCGGGTTGGGTTATTCCATTCATCGGTCATATCACCATTGGTCCTTCATACCATCCATTTTTGGGGTTAACGCTACCAATCCATTTCAATGTCGCCGATATGTTCAAGAGGAGTTGCTCAGAGAATTCACCAACCTAGTTAACATCTCATCCACTGCAATACCTTCACGCTTCATTCTTTCATGACCGCCATCCTGAACCTTGTATCATCAGATCGTTTTCACCTCCACAAAATCATTTGCTCTGTTTCGTGTCGTAGATGTGGAATTCATTAAGGCCCTCCTACGATGGGTCACTTCTTGTTGACATCAGCTCATTATCCAAGAAGTTGACCTAGGAACAACCCTTTCAGTACTTTGAAGCTTGCATGCATCAATGGCAAGTTTCTCACTTCCGGCGACAGGTTTACATCAATGGCCTTCGACCGAAAGATTTTGCGTTGTGTTCGACATCGACTCATGTCTTCACACCACGTGAATTGTACTGCAGTACCTTGAGGGTCATAATCATTATCGGTGATTCCTCTCGCGCCTCTTAACAGCTTACATCATTGGCTGGTAATCAGGCGATGTATTTCCATGTTCGACTTCAGAACATCTTTTCACATGGATCAACTTGTACTTCGGGCGAAGATTGAATGAGTTTGAAGACCCCGGATCTAGTTTCATCCATCTGGGCTGTGATATATTTAGGAAAATAAAGACATCAAATGTACATCATAGCTGCACAGATAATCATCCAGGCCAAGGGATGATGGCTCTACTAAAATCATCAGTCTGCCACACAGACGGTTGTTTGTCCTATGTACATGAAAATGAATTTATAAAGTTGAGCATGGGAATGCCCGCCTTAGCTACATCATGAAAATATTATGAAGATAATGTATTGTATTGTATCTTATTACAGGTCACCTTCCAGTTCGAAAAACCTCGGATCCTCATGATAAAGCATTTCACCCGACATCAGAATATTTACGACCTCATGCTTTAGTGGGCAACTGTTATAGACATATTTTGGCATTGCAACCCCAATCACATATGTCCATAAACCAAGGGATTATAAGCCCCTAAAAGTGTTGTTTCATACCCTAAAGGAACAAGGTCAGCTGGTTACATCATCTCCCAAAATTTCTCCCTGAAAAACTACTCAGAACTGGTCAAAACTAGACCATACAGACTGCTCAGTGCTAAGGGTGTGATGCATCTCACCTGCTACACATAAAGGGTGCAGTGCATATTGAAAAGCCCTTATGTAGGGTGTGATGAGCGAGAGCAGACAAATGGCAAAGACAATTTTCTAGTCGGAAACCTAGAGAATCTTCTAGAAACTGCTCATATGACACTTGCCTCTCTGAATTCGCCCAGGGATGAGTAAGAGATCATGAAATCTCCAAGTTCAACCAAGAACTATAAGTGAGATGACACTAATCAAAATCCTAGAAGCTGACTCACCCACTTGCAAATATCTATATATGGATCCCTCATCCTAGAGATCCAGAGGCTAGAATTTTGTATTTTGTAAGGAAGTGCTGTTGGTTTCTCCGTGAAACATTGTATTGTTGGGTGATCTAGCTTTTCATGAGCTGAAGAGGGATTTCATGCTCGGAGGATGGCGCTAGATCAGACAGCTTGGTTGTAATCCTCTCTTCTACTACTTCTATCAATAAAGCTATTTGAGTTTTCCTCCATATACTTGTATATCTCTGAATCTTGTATTTGTGTATGCATTTGTATGGTTAATGTACATCTGATCCTATATTGTTTATGGTTATAGATCTCTATGTTTTGATGGTATTTTGCTGCTTTGACTCTATAGGTGTTCTTTGAAGCGGGACAAGTGAGAAAGGAGTGGCGAAAGCTCTATCAAGGGAGAGAGGAAACAAGCAAGGAGACTAGCGAAAGACTGAGGTTGGTACTCTCTGCTTCTCTCTCATCTATCTCTCATAAAGGAAAACACAAGTGACTTTAAATTGTTTGTTTATAAGATAGCTACCCGTCTTAGTGGGACTAGCAGCTCTGAATGGACACTAGTTTTCCTAATAAAAAAATGGCGACTCCGTTGGGGAGCGAATAGTTTGTTTGTTTGTTTCTATTTGTTTGCTTTATAAACTACAAACTGAGCTTGAAGTTAAGCCAGCTAGCCTTCGAACTGCATTTGCTATGCAAGTGCAAAGTAGATCAACGCTGCTTCAGTCAATCTCCGGGTTTGTTTATGAACTGAACAACTGACTTGCAAACATCCTAAGAGCCCTGGTGGTAGCTCAATAACCTCATTAGATTAGCCCCTGTACTTTGTGTTTACTTTCTATCATTAGCTCAGCCTAAATCCCTGAACCTAGCTGGAAACTATGAGTGAAAACCAAGCTCAGTCTTGTCCCTGGACCATCGCACTGTCTCTCATTGGCAGTCTAGATGCATCACACCTCCCGTGTGTTGTAGGTGATATGCATCCCTATTTCCCTATGTTACAGGTGCGATGATTGAGTGAGACTGTTTCTCCCTCCATATTTTGGTTTTTTCTTCTTTGTCTTCAGCTTTATTCAGTGGTTTTGCTGTCTATGATCAGTATATCACTGTTGAAACTCCATTCCTTTGCATTATTCATCCTCCATTAATAAATAATTGTGAATGTTTTTTTTTTTTTTTTTAATGTATTTTTCATCATTTACAGTTCTCCTTTGCAAATAGTAGCTTAATCGAACTGTCGTCTTTTGATTTGAAAGTGTCGTAAGTGTCATTTTCAGTCAAAGAAAAGAGTGTCGTAAAGTCTTCCTCTTTTAGATAGTCGATTACACTTTTGCCATTGTATCTGATTTGAATCATCAATTATTTGAAGTGTCGAAAGCAGTTTTGAAGTCGAAATTGAAAGTGTCGTCTAAATCTTCCTTTCGTTTTTGAAAAGAAATTGCTAAAGTGTCACTTTGAGGAAAGATAGTTCAGATCTGTACTTAGTTTTCTTTTTGTTATTCACACATTAAGGAAATTGAAAAAGAAATACATGAATGTGCATTTGCATTTAGACTGCATGCAGAAATTGATTTAGGAAGGTGCATCTAGTGTGTGCTCTCTGCTCTATGTTGAGAGAACTTTATTTATCTTTCCTTAGTAGCTAGGATTTTCATTGCAAAAAGAAAGTAAACGACTGTTTATCATCTTAGATTGCATATTTAGGAATTGTATATCTACATCACGCTGTGAACATAAAGGAAAACTTCTTAAGAAAGATCAACTGTAAAATAAACCTCAATGAACATAAAAACGCTTTGGAACTTAACGCACAACATTTAGAAGTCTAGGCTAGAGATGTATTTCGGCGTCATAAAGCCTGGTAAATATCGTTTTCATCGTAGGTTCGGTGATTCCTCCTCTTTGATACAACAAGTGCCCGTACAGACTTGTGCTCCCATGTACCATCGAGTATATATTGGGAGACAACAATAGGCTATATCCTTTATCCTTAGGAAGCCGTTTCTGTGCCCTATCGATCGCAATGCACTGAACACAACATTCGGGAAGATTCAATGCCGTACGTAAAGATTATTCTGCAGTTTTGCGATTGGTTTGGTAATCCCTCTGTCTATATTTCCAGAGTTGTCACTTTTTTTCGTTTTCGAACTCCTTAAAAGAAAAGGTCCATCTGAGCACTTGTCACTTCAGGCTCATTAAAAATCGAAGGCGACTAGAGTCATCTTTAGCTTTTTCTCGACTCTTAAAATTTGAAAAAGCAAGTTGTGTCAAAGTGTCATAAAATTTACTTTAATCAAAATAACATCACTGTTCCCTCGTTGGTCTTAGGTTGAGAAATGGAGTCCACCAATCAAGGATTTCCCCTTGGGGGGAATCCCAGTCACTTCTCCTCTTGGGGAGATGTTGGTGCACCTCATATGGCTACTTTTTCACTTCCAGGACTTACAATCGGCCTGCCAGTATGGCTTTTCTCGACTGCTGTCTTTCAAAACATCGTGATTCCTGAAAAATCGAATCAGCAATCAGATGATACTAAAGTTACCTCCCAACCTTCTACTTCGTTTGTTCCTCCCTCTCCTTCTTCCTCTTCACTTGGTGAAGCTAGTAACGCTAAAAACTAAGTAACTGAGAAGAAGAAGAAAGGGAAGGAGAAGAAGAAGAATAAGCCAACGACAAAAGGGGGAAACCATGCATCGTCTGGCGAAAATCCACACACTGCACCATCCAAACCTAAATTTCCATGTGTCATTTGCAAAGGAGACCACTATCACTGAGATTGTCCTTGCATCCCTCAGATCTTAAGGGACTGGTCTCCCTACTTGGACAATTCGGCATCTTCAACCTCTGACGATCATGTTGAGAGTACACCGTCAACTAGTGAAATAAAGTCAATGGACAAAAAGGAAGATCTAAATTTCCTTGTAGACTGTGTGAAGGCAATCATGCCCTCTACCGTTGTCCCTTCTTGGATGAAGCTAAAAGAGTCTTGAAGAATCGTCCTGCTTCACCGCTACGGCTTCCTCTTGGATACAAGAAACTCTTGCCGAGTCCATTGCTAGCTGGAAATCCGACTAACACATCTTTTTTGTCGGTCGAAGCACCTATCATTGAAGATAAACCCTCTGAGTCCACACCGGACCAAAGTCAATAGGTCGAGATGGAAGTCGACCCAGTCTTGTCTTCAAAGGGTCCACCTTGAGATGATACAGTCACCAAAGAGAATGAGAACAACACTGTTAAAATTCTTTTTGTTAACACAAAATCCAATGAACTTGGGGGAAATCTACCTGTTCCTTTACCGTAGGAAGGAAGTTTGTTAGAGATTCATCCAGCTGTCTATTTGGTCCCTCCTCCAAGCAATCTAGTCGTTTCCTTCGATTGGAATCTACTAGGGAGACCCCACCTACCATCTAATGTACCATTTCGAATCATAGTACAAGCTTACAGAATGATCATGGCTGGTACAATCATAGATGAATGGGCCTCTGTGAGTATCCTTTCCTCAACTGCTTGGAAAGCATTTGGTTCACCATCGCTTCTGCCTAAAATTCGAAATATGTCAGGATTCAACAAAGGAACCAGTCAACCGTTAGGGAGCCTTCCAAATTTGCCTATAACTTTGAGAAGGAAAACCATTTATCTGAACGTGATGGTAGTCCAAGGGCCTCTATATTACAATCTACTCCTTGGGCGTGACTACATTTATAGCATGGGAGCTATTATTTCCTCACTCTTTCGAGTGATGTGTTTCTCTAATGAAGGCAGAATGGTCAAGCTCGTAGACCAGCTTTCATTCCCCGGTTCAAACATGGCTAATAGTCAAATGCCATCCCTAACTGGTCGTTTCGTACAAGGAATGTATCATCAACCTCCAGTCAATCCACCTGATGAGCGCGAGTGATTCGGTGAATGTGACTAAACCCAGGGGGCATGCACCCTGGTCTGCTTCGGCAGGAAAAACTCAGATATAAGGTAGGTTTCCGCGTAGGATATATGACTAGTCTGACAAACCCATCCATTTAGGAAAATGGGATTAGACTGGAAAAAGATTCCCTCATCAAACGTTATGTGAGTGGAAGCTCCTACCATTCACCTTTGTCTATTTCGATGGATAGAGCCAGGGAAGTGTTTCGTCTGCAAATGTGGACAAAACAACCTTGCTTTAATATAAGAACTTCCATATGCTAACCTGTAAACTCTACTTCTCATTATACTTGGGGGCATGCAAACCTTTTTCATGCAAGTGAAAAACGATCTTTTATTTTCATAGTTTGTAGGCCTATTTTCTTAGTTTGTAGTCTCTCAACCCTTTAACCTCGTAGGTGGGTCGTTCCTAGCTTGCATAAAAAAGGCTCCGGAGCAAAGTTGCGCATGGGGCAAGCTCCCTAAAAAATGAACCTACTGATGAGAGATATCCTTATTATACGATTGGCACGAGCAATGTTTCCGCAAAGTTCAATCTCGTTAAAAAATAAAACTAGCAAAGAGCATATGTTCCCCTAGAGTTTAAGCTCATTAAAAAATGAACCCACCTTTCGGTAAAAACCTTTGTGATCGCATCACTATCAGCTTTTGAGCATTGGTCGTGTTCTTACCATCACCTCCACCTTTTAGCTCATCATACGCCTCCACTTGATTGTTTACCCTTTTGAGGAACAACTGCGACGAGTGATTCTATTAGCCACCTTCTTTACACTGCCGTGATTGAAAAGTTCCAAACCTTACCTGGAACCAGCTACTACCCAAAAATATCACTCGTTCCTCAAAGACGAGTCTCTTTTAAGCTCTTTTTAGACTCGTAAAATATAAAAATATTGCCGAGAAATTGGCCTCTCCAGCTCGTTAAAGTGATTGGAAGTGCCATCCCTCCTCTATATTTTAATATTTTTGGACCTGAGGGATCATTACACAAAAAGATCGAGCGCTTGTCTTTTTCAGCTCATTAAAGTGATCGGAAAAGTCATCCCTTTCGTATTATTTTATACTTTTTCGGACTTAAGGAATTATACTACGAAAAAGGACTACTGGAGTTTCCTTTCCGCCTCTTTTCAGACTCTCTAAAATTGAAAAGGACCAAGTTATCTTTGTCGTTAAACTCGTTAAAATAATAGCGACAAACTTGTCCATGCAAACAAGAGCGATTTTCACTGTTGCTAGGCTCGCTAAAACATAGCGACAGGTTTGCCTGAAGGGTAAATTATAGAACAAGCATATGTTATCCTCCTCAAGCTTGACAAAAATAAAGAGGTACTGGTCAACAATGACTGGGGAAAAATTGGGAAGAAAACTTAAAGAAATTCATTGGTAGCAGGTCGCTCTTGAACATGACACTTTCACTCCATCACCATGATTGAGTCGGGTTGGGTTATTCCGTTCACCGATCATATCACCATTGGTCCTTCGTACCATCCATTTTTGGGGTTAACGCTACCAATCCATTTCAGTGTTGCCAATATGTTCAAGAGGAGTCACTCAGAGAATTCACCAACCCAGCTAACATCTCATTTGCTGGAATACCTTCACACTTCATTCTTTCATGACTGCCATCCTGAGCCTTGTATCATCAGATCATTTTCACCTCCACAAAATCATTTGCTCTGTTTCGTGTCGTAGATGTGGAATTCATTAAGGCCCTCCTACGACGGGTCACTTCTTGTCGACATCAGCTCATTATCCAAGAAGTTGACCTAGGAACAACCCTTTTAGTACTTTGAAGCTTGCATGCCTCAATGGCAAGTTTCTCACTTCCAGAGATAGGTTTACATCAATGGCCTTCGACCGAAAGATTTTGCGTGGTGTTCGACATTGACTCATGTCTTCACACCATGTGCATTGTACTGCAGTACCTTGAGGGTCATTATCATTATCGGTGATTCCTCTCGCGCCTGTTAACAACTTACATCATTGGCTGGTAATCAGGCGATGTCTTTCCATGTTCGACTTCAGAACATCTTTTCACATGGATCAACTTGTACTTCGGGCGAAGATTGAATGAGTTTGAAGACCCCGGATCTAGTTTCATCCATTCGGGCTGTGATATATTCAGGAAAATAAAGACATCAAATGTACATCATAGCTGCACAGATAATCATCCAAGCCAAGGGATGATGGCTCTACCAGAATCATTAGTCTGCCACACATACGGTTGTCTTTCCTATGTACATGAAAATGAATTTATAAAGCTAAGCACAGGAATGCCTACCTCAGCTACATCATGAAAATATTATGAAGATAATGTATTGTATTGTATCTTATTACAGGTCACCTTCCAGTTCGAAAAACCTCGGATCCTCATGATAAATCATTTCACCCGACATCAAAATATTTACGACCTCATGCTTTAGGGGGCAACTGTTATAGACATATTTGGGCACTGCAACCCCAATCACATATGTCCATAAAACAAGGGCTTCTAGGCCCCTAAAAGTGTTGTTTCATACCCTAAAGGAACAAGGTCAGCTGATTACATCATCTCCCAAAAGTTCTCCCTGAAAAACTACTCAGAACTGGTCAAAACTAGACCATACAGACTGCTCAGTGCTAAGGGTGTGATGCATCTCACCTGCTACACACAAAGGGTGCGATGCATACTGAAAATCCCTTATGTAGGGTGTGATGAGCGAGAGCAGACAAATGGTATAGATAGTTTGCTAGGTGGAGACCCAGAGAATCTTCTAGAAAATGCTCATATGACACTTGCCTCTCTGAATTCACCCAGGGATTAGTAAGGGATTGTCGAGCCGTAAAAAGGGTCCTATTCACCTCTAATTACCTCACATTAACTTGTCAATCTAGGAAAGGTTTGTTATCTCAAAGAGTGTACTCAGTCTGAGGTGGTGATTTGTCAGAGTAATGCTAGTAGTATAGTGCTCAAGAAAATACAAGAGTAAACGGATGCTGAAAGAAAATCTACTTACAGCAAAATACCTTGAAGCCTAAATCATTCATTCAGAAAACTAAGCAATTTATCAGTCAAGGGTCTAGTAACAATAACTCATCCCTGTGGAAACTGATGTAACTAAAGGTAATCAAGAAATAGATCATTAATCTGGGGACTAGACAACAAATGCCAATGCCCACTACAGTTTCAGATCGTTCTGCACACCGAAACAATCAGTAACGCAAATAACCAGAAATGGAACAACAACTAAGAAATGGAACAACAACTAGAAAATGTAACAACAACTAAGTCTGAGGAACAGTAACACCTTAATCTATAGAAACGAGTATAACAACCTTATCCTGCAGGAATCAAATATCAATCTTTACTCAAAGGATAAATCAGACAGTAGATAGAAATGGAACAACAACCAATTACCAATGAAATATAGAATAGCGTGTAGTACCAATCGTAGATACATGGTGCCGGAATAGACAATACACACAACACATAGAAATATTAGAGAAAACAGTAATCTGAGTCTGATACCATGAGCACTGATCCCGGTTAGAAAGGGCAACAATAACAATTCATAATGGAACAACAATGCCAATTGAACAGTAATCGTATGAAGTATAAACCATAGACGAATACAGTGATACCAACTTAAGAAGATTACAACTTGGTTACTCTGCAATTGAACAGAAATAACATTCTGTAAAGGATAGCGATATTACATTAATGACTTTTAAAAGAACAACAATGTGTTATAAGATTAGAATGCACGATACGACTTTCTTGTTGCAGAGAAAGATATATAAAATATAAAAGAGCTGCGATATAAGATAACAAAGCACACCAGATTACCGATTAAAGCTGATAATACAAACCACACACGAACCAAAGATAATGATACAGGAGAAAGTGTTCCACTAGGGCTGGGCCCTTAGCCTCCAGGGATACACCGCTTGAATTTATTCCAGAATCACAGATGGAACAACAACCAGATTTATATTAAAGCATTGAAACAAAGTTATAGTAAATCTTTTCTCGATGAGAGTCAATAATCAAAGTTTAAGTACAGAGAAAAGTTACATGATAAATTAATAGTCTCCCCGGCCTAGCAATGCTACCCCTACTTATAACAGCTGAAGCGAAGATACCAAGGATGCAAAAATATTTAAAGCAGTGATCCCTCAGGATCAAAGGATCCTGAGGGATTCGCCAGGCTGTTAATCCTTTAGTTATCTAGTTGTCTTCTTACACCAAGTTGATATCTCCTTTTCCTTTCCTTGGCTGAGATGTTTTAATTTAGATTGTCTCGTTTGCATATGGTTCCCCACCAGAGGGACAACGGTTAGCTTGGCCCTGTCTTTTTCCTTGGAGCCGCAATCTTTAGTTTTTCCTTTTTCCTGCATAAGAAATAGTAATTATTAGCGTTTTTATGTTGCATATAAATATTTATAGATTTTGTCATGATTCTCCATTATCTACCTAGTTCATGATGCAAAAATGTTACGAGTTCTAGAGAAAAGATGGCAAAACAGTCAATGAAAACATACCTTCTTCAATACTCCACACACCCCCCTGCTTACCATTTTTCATGCCGTCGTGAAAACATTGTAGTTGACATGTAAGGCAGTGAGAGAGTAGGTTAGAGATGGGATCTCATGTGGTGGCCTACAACCATGATGCCTAACTAGGTGTTCAAAAAGATGGCCTGTTTGACCCTCAGGCATCTTATACAGGGCTTGGTATCCCGGTGTAGTGTGCCAAATAATCGGACTTCCAAAACCTATATCCTAACCAAGATGGCCCTGCCCTCAAGATAATTTCCCCATAGAGGTTCAGACGATCAGCGACTAACTTAAAATTTTGATAATTAAATGGTTCCTTGAGTTGGATGTTCGGATTAGAGGTTTGATATCGAAATTTAGCAGCTGCAACGATAAGGTCCTTAATGGTAAAGAAGTATTCTTTCCCTTGCCGATTGATTGCTGTATGAATGGGTTTTAATGCATCAATCACACCCGGAGTCCTCATAAGGCTCCTATGTTTGTTCCATAACTGTAATGGATCTCTAGGCTCAGCCCTTACCCATAAGTCTAATCCGTTTTCTTGCCTTTGGAAGGCATTATAGGCTTTGAGCCATTTAATTTGATTAACTCCAAATGAAATAAATGCCTGCAGTTGGATATCCCCAACGAAAGGGCCAGGGTTCTGCTCTATGTCTTGGTCTAGCACAAGGTTATGCAGATAGAATTCACATAGTAATCTTTGAACCTTCACTCCATAATGCTTACAACAATTTACAAAATCATCAATGGTATCAATTTGGATAGGGGCTCCTGCTTTGACGGCCTTAATTTTCAATTGCAAGTATCGTTCCATTAAAAACAAGGCATAATTCTTGGCAGGGGCTCTACATGCTAGGACGTCAGTGTACAAAGAGCATAAGGTATCCATCTGTCTGATAACTACATCTAATCTATGAGTTACCTTTGCGACTTTTTCTTGTTCTTTTCGCCATCCTTCAAAGGCTTGGCTCTCAGATAAATTGACATTCCTTAGCTGTTGTTGCAATTCTTCATACTTTTCTCGAGAAACTGTTTGTTCCATGAGTTTTTCAACTGCTTGCTGTGCTTGCATCAAACCCTCTCGTAGGGTTACCGTCCTTGGATCACTGTCCCACATAGTAGTGGCTAGTGGAAGATTTACTTGAATCTTCCTATTGCATTACCTTGTATTCATAGTCTGCATCCTTTCAGAGGGTTGTGCCTCTGTTTGAACTTCTTTGTCACAGGCCAAGATATCGTCCGTTTGTACTTCAATATGAGTAACAATGGAATGATGTTCCTTTTGCTCTTGAATGACAGTTTTCTCTTTAACAAGAGTTTGAACAACAGAGTTTTCTTCGGCGGTTTGAACAACAGACCGTTCGTCGACAGCAATTTGAACAACAGACTGTGTTTCGACAACAATTTGAACAACGGACTGTTCTTCGGCAGTGGTTTGAACAACAGACTGAACAGGGGTCTTTCGGATCTTCTTCTTGGGGGGTTTCACCGGAGTATCCGCATGTCTTTCCCTTGAAGTTCTTTTTGCTCTCTTTCCCATTCTCAAAACCCTGATTTGCTGTCGAAGTCAAGCTATCACATTTAGAAAATTTTGCTGTTCTTTCCGTAATCGTTTGATTTCCTCTGCTTCCTTAGAAGGAACAATTATCGGTTTCTTTAGGCCTAGACTGTCACCTTGACCCATTCCTTGGTTTTCCTCTTGGGGTGCTCCTTCAATGTTTTGTTCAAGCTGCTTAGGAGTAGAAACCCTAGCTGGCTCTGTTACTTCCTGGGTAACTTCCTTGTCCACTCCTTCTTCATGCAATTCTTCTGGTATAGTCTGGCTGGGGGCAGATTGTTCCCCTTCTATGTCTTCATCATTTCCTTCTCCTGTCATGCTTTCATCATGAACCAAATGATTCTCTTCATTTTCTTCCTCGTCGCACAATTCCTCGGGTGCACTTTTATCCTGAGTAGAATGCTCTTTCGGTCCTTCCTCAGTCTAGAGGCCTGGCGGGCTGGGAGGCTGGCCATATTCACCCATATTGGCTAGAATTTTGGCCAATTCGTCCTCTTGCAATGGATTTTGCAATGGACTCTCTTCATGGTGTTCTGCCTCCGCCTCCACCTGCTTAGGTTGCTCGGTCTCTTCCTCTGCTTCTCCTTCCTCATTTCCTTCTACTTCTTTCTCATTCTCTTCTCCTTCCAATTGCGGGGGTTGCTCATCCCCCGAGTCATCTATCTCCACAGGCTGGCTGGTATCCCCTTGGGGATTTTCCAACCTTCCTCTAATTTGTTCCAATCTAACTGATTTTCTCCGTTTTGATGGTCTAGTTGGTGTACTGATAGTGTGTTTACGTTTTGGGACTGGCGGAGTCGGTGCCCCATCTATTATAGCAAGTAGTTCTTCCCAGTTGCTCTGTTGCTAAGCCAAACTGTGGCTAACTATCAGCCATATCAGCCCATGGTGACTCACCAGCGATTCCACATGTTGTGACTTTTTCATGCTTCAGGCAACATCATGCAATAATTAATTTAAAAATACAGGTAGGTTCACAAAGCATTTTTCTTTTAATACAGCTAAGAGTTTAAGGTGTCATGGTCTTACCACATCTTTCCTGCCTTCATAGGTGATGTAGCTCCGGATGATCCTCGCCAATTCTGCCCACGGTTCTCCTAATGCTGCTGGTAGGACTCCCTTTCCTCTGACTTTCAGGTTCTAGCCTTCATCCTGGAAGATCTCCATGATCTTTTGTAGTCTCTCCTTCTTCATAGTCCACACAGGTCTAGTGGCTGGCAGTCCCGAGACCTCTGCGATTATGTCATCGGTGACTGTTATATGTTTTCCCCTTACTGTGGAGTGATTTTCTTGTAAATTCTGCAAGAATTCTATTGCCACGGTCTCGTTGGATTCCTGTACGTGATTAAGATAGACTAACCATCCTGCCTTTGCCAGGATTTCCCGTGCAGCGTTGGAAACTGTCAATACCTATGGTTCTCTCCAAATTGACCTTCCTCCCATGCTTTAGCTCACTTTAAAAACATAGAAACGGAAATGGAACAACAAGTTGTTCGAACTGTTAGCAACACAGAAGAAAATAGTAAAATCGCAATGCTCGTTCAAATATTACTAATTGTTACAGACGAAAATATCTTAGGAATAGCAAGGCATGCAAAACGAGATACCGTTAAGCCTTGATATTCCTGAGTAAGAATTTGACGAGTAATATCTTGACATGTATATCCGCAAATTATGAAGTCAGCCCTCCCCCCCATAATGTGATAGGCCATCCTCAGCCGTCAAATGAAGGAGCAGTGGGCCAGTCTATTCTGGTACAGGGGTCATAAAGGAACATCATATCTAAGGATGCCATGTTTACAAAAGTAGCAGGTTATCAAAATCGAGGTGTATAATAGGGTCACTTAATAAATAAGAAAATGTCGTTACATGATGCGAGGCTGGGAGGATAGGACAACTGACGTGCATAACAACTTTAATGCGGTCATTGTCTACTTTTTCCGTCATGATTGGTTATAATGGATTTTCATGTGTTTAATGGTTCGGGGAAGGGATAGCATAATGTTATGTTGGAAATAATACTGAGAGGGGGGGGGTGAATCAGTATTATCAGATCAATCAAACTTTTAATTTCATACTCAGAAACATATACGCTACTTCAATTAAGTGAACCCGCGTGTACACGCTACTGTGTCTAATGAAACTCGCGTATATCCAGAGATCTTATAATTCAGTTAGCTTAATCTTCAGTAAATGCATCAGATCATTATTAAGCATATTAACAGTAAACAGGTGCAGAATAACAGAACATAACATCACACAAGAGCCACACACATGAACACAAAGATATAAGGTGGAAACCCAATGTGGGTGAAAACCACCTGCTGCAAGTCATCTCAATCTTCTTCTTAATAAGAAAATCCTTTTACAATATTTGTACTGGTGCAGTCTTATACTAGTACGGGAGCTACAACCCCCTTTGCTCTTGTACTAGCCGATCCATTTACTAGTACGCAGGCTGCTACCTGCTACAATGCTCCAAAGATCTCCTTTAGCTTTTGTACTAGCTTAGATACTAGTACGTAGGTGCTTGCCTACAATCTTCTCACCTCCAGGTACCACGTTTCATCAATTTTCAGACTGGATACACTGAAGCACAACACATAATCTGTAAGGCCACTTTTCATCCAATTTTCATACTGGACCCATAACTATCATTGAAGCTCAAAACAATCATCAAACTCTGAATCACTGAAACCCTGTTAACAACAGTCACCAGAACACAGAGCAGACACAGAACTCTGTAATAACAGTCAGACCCAACTGTAAACCCAAAATCAAGCTTCAAAAGATATACGCTACTTCAATGAGCAAAACCCGCGTATACACGCGCTTTTACCGAAGCCAACCTGCGTACAGATCTAAAAATAAACTTTCTCAATTTGCAGCTGTGCCAGACATTAGTTAGACCCAGAACATAATATTGCGACAATATGCAGATCTAGAAATACGCATAATCAACCATATCATGATAGTGCATTTCAAACCATTTGATCCCGATCTCTCCTTAGATCTAGTTCTCCATCAACTGGTGAGATCTCTCCTTAGCTCAGATCAAGCAATGCATCATCAACCCATAACCCTGCATACTGGATCTAATGCTTCATCAGATATTCAATACATTTCAGATACACTTGCCTAATGATTTCCTTCCCCTTATATAGCCTTAGGCCTTGTTCAATACCAAGAGCCAAAACCATAGTAACACAATACCATCAACTTCAAAACTAGGGATCAACACGTCCGCCGAGACGCCAAGGTTCAAAACCATAGGCACAACTTCCAAGGAATAACCGCCATGGACCAAACGTACTTTTCCACATACACGCGCTTTTGCTGAAGCCAACCTGCGTGTACACGCGACTTGGGCTTAACGAACCTGCGTGTATGAACTTTCTCTTCTTCTTATAGTCTGATCATCAATTCCTTGCTGCTGACCTTCTGTACTATGATTTGTCATCAGTGAGGTTTGCCATCAAGGACAACACTTATCTCATAATGCCAACAATCTCCCCCTTTGGACTTGATGGCAAAGCTAACTTGTCACACTTAGAATTAGCATCTGATTCCTTTGAGCTGTCCTCCATCAGTCACATCTGATATCTCTTCTGAAGATTCATCATCTGATTCCTTTGAGCTATCCTCCATCAGTTACATCTGATATCTCGTCTGAAGATTCATCCAGTTATACATAAGTGAGATATGAGAGGGTTTCCATCAAGTACAACACATGCATCATAATGCCAACAATCTCCCCCTTTGGACTTGATGGCAACAACACCAAATCACTCTCCCCCTTTGACATCAAGGGCAAAGGGTGGACCAAGATATTCTCTTCCTTTGCTGAATCATTCCTTTGTCCATACTCCCCCTGAGTACCTGCTGAAATCTCTGAATAATCTCCCCCTTTGTATATGCCAAGGTGTACCAATCTGTCAATGCTCCCCCTGAGTACATGCCAAGTCTCTGTACTGCTGAAGTGTGCTGTTCATGCTCTTCCTGACTGTAGGCAAGATCTGCAAAAGATGTTCTTCAAGAAGAACATGACTCTATACATCATAAAAGACCTTCCTATCACCAAAGACTCATACATACATCCATCTCTCAACTAAGTGAGGATATACAAAAATTGACTCATCCACCCAACCAAGTGGGGATACATCAAAAGTTTACATATGACAACCAATCATATTGCATCAATCATCCCAGGCATAGTGGGGAAACCAAAATAGGCCGTTACATGACCTTGACACCATGAAAGAGATACCGCAAAAGAGATATATGACATAGAGACGAAATAACTAGACCAAGACTTATGAAAGTCACCAGCAGCATCTGATTAATCACCATTCAGATCAGCAACCAAGAGATCCTTCTGTTCTCCTCTCGCCTTTGTTCCACCTGAAGCCAACAACAAATGTGAACCAGAACCAAAAGCTTTAAGATAATGCCAATAATGCATCATTGGAAGATTATCTGCTCCCTCTGAACCTGTGCCAGATGATCTTTGTCAGATCCATATCAGACTTTCTGCAACCAACATCTGTCCCTGCTGATTTCCTTCAAAAACTCCATATACGCGTCTGCATCCACATAAAAAAAGTGTATATACGCGGATAGACCTTATGAAACTCGCGTACAACTATTTTCATATCAGCAACCTGTAAATGTCCTGCAGCAAGGTATGTCTGAACATAGATGTCAACTCCTCCTTTTAATCATCATCATGAAATCATTCACATTACATGTGAAACCACCATAGCCACTACATCAACGTCAAGATCTACATGATCCAAGTATCATTACTTGAGAACATCTGCATCAATCAACATATGTAAGGATCAACCTATCATCATATAGATAAGAACTCATCACCATGTCTCCAATAAAGCAACTTTGAGTAGTCATCCGTGTATCAGCACTATGTATCTTGAGCTCAAATTCTTTTGACAAAGATTCTTGATATCATCATCAGCAACAATCCTTATCCGCATGAGTGCCTGCATCATAACTGTATGATATTTATGCATATGACAACAACAGTATATAAGTGACTCATCATCAAGTGAGGAAGATGTGTATTCAAGCTTTGTACTTCTCCTTGTTCTTATGAAGATCACCATGTAAGAACCATATATGCATCATCAAAGAATCAACCATAAATCTGATTTGAACATCTTCTATGTAACTTCAAGAATCATATGAGAGTTTATCATAGACAACTCACAACCACATCATAGCAAGATATATCTTTTAGCCATATAAGAATCATCACCAAGGATAATGCCAACAATGAATTACTAAAGGCATATGCTCCCCCTCAACCAGTGCCATCTGTTAGATCTGATCATGCATATATCAGCAATAAGCATCAAAACATCATCATCCTCAAGTTAGGATCAAAACACTTCTAGACATCATACAAGTAACAAAACATTTCCACACATCCTCAGCAGACTGTAACCAATAGAGCAAATAATAGACTGAATCATATCAGATCCTTTTTCTGATCCTTTCCCCACTGCTTTTCCTCAGACTGACATATACGCGACTTTGCAGTGTCTAACTCGCGTATGTACGCGACTTCCCTTTAAGGAACTTGCGTATGAGATTCAGAACGCTGAAGTTTTACACTTTCAGCTCCCCCTGAGTCTGATATGTCTGTGCTGTGCTGTGTCTCAGTACATTGTGCTGACTGTACTTCCTTCTTCCTCCATATCTTCAAGTGTGATGAGGTTTTCTTCTTTTGGTGTGATGTCCATCCTTTGTTCCTGCATTCCTTTGCTATATGTCCAAGCTTGTTACATGCATAACATCTTACATGTTTCATATTCCTCCTGTAGCAATCAGCAGCTTTGTGACCAAACATATTGCAAGCAAAGCAATATCCATTAAAGTACCTTGAGTGTGATGATCTTTCTGCATGATGGTCTTGAACCCTTCTTCTTCTACATCTAGCTGCAACATGTCCAAGATTATGACATACATAACATTCAACATTATTCATAGGAGGAGTAAAAGATTTTCTTTGAAGAATCTCTTTCCTTGGTTGATGATGAGATGGATCTTTCATTTCTACTTTAGATTTCTCTTTAGAGTTCCTTCCCTCACCTTGTGAACTAGATTCACCTTCAATAGATTCATGGAAACCAAGACCAGTCTTTATAGCAGGAGACCTTTGACTACTAAGAATATCATCCAAGACTTTAGAACTATCTTGAAATCGTAAAAGCTTATCCTTTTCTTCTAGTTTACCTTTCAAGATATTTACCTCAACCTGAAGTTGTTCTTCCTTTTCAAGAGATTGCTTTTTCAAATCTTCTTCACTTTTCCTTCCTTCTTCCATTTGTTCCCTTAGTTTGAGAATCTCCTTTTCTTGTTCTTCATTCAGATCCTGCTGCATTTGACGAACTCGGAAGGCACATTCTAGTTGAGATTTTAAGCTGGTGGCTTCGTTTTCTTGTTTTGCAATAGCTTGGAGTAGATCTGTATTCTGCTTCTTTGATTCTTCAAGATCTCCTTTTAGTGAGAGGATTGTAGCTTCAAGATTTTCATAGTAGCTGGATCTATATTTGAGTTTCTTGATGGTTGTGCTTCTTTCGTTGACTTCCTTTCTTAATGATGTCACTTCATGCTGCAATTTTTGACATTGGTCTTCCTTGTCCTTGAGAAGCTTTCTTACCTTGTTTCCTTCTTCTAGTTGGGCCTTTAGTTTGGTAACTTCTTCTTTGAAAGCACATTCCCTTTTGTTCAATAGATCTTGTTGATCTTTAACTTTGTCTGCAAACCTTCTAAACATTGCCTCTATTTGACACTTTTCTTGCTCACCCATAAAAGCATGTTCAGTAGTTTCACTATCACTTCCATCACTTTCACAAGGAAATATAGCAGGAACATCAGAGGATAACACATTCATACCTGATAATGATTCTGAATCTAATTCTGAATCTGATTCTGAATCTGAAGAACTTCTTATACCTAATCCCCAATCGACTCTCCCACTGTCATAGATCTTCTGAGATGTCTTCTTCTTCTTATGAGCTTTCTTCTTAAGCTTCTTTCCCATTGTTCCACGGATCTCCTTCAAGCGATCAAGCTTCTACCAAAGGACCTGCTCCGATACCAATTGTTGGAAATAATACTGAGAGGGGGGGGTGAATCAGTATTATCAGATCAATCAAACTTTTAATTTCATACTCAGAAACATATACGCTACTTCAATTAAGTGAACCCGCGTGTACACGCTACTGTGTCTAATGAAACTCGCGTATATCCAGAGATCTTATAATTCAGTTAGCTTAATCTTCAGTAAATGCATCAGATCATTATTAAGCATATTAACAGTAAACAGGTGCAGAATAACAGAACAGAACATCACACAAGAGCCACACACATGAACACAAAGATATAAGGTGGAAACCCAATGTGGGTGAAAACCACCTGCTGCAAGTCATCTCAATCTTCTTCTTAATAAGAAAATCCTTTTACAATATTTGTACTGGTGCAGTCTTATACCAGTACGAGAGCTACAACCCCCTTTGCTCTTGTACTAGCCGATCCATTTACTAGTACGCAGGCTGCTACCTGCTACAATGCTCCAAAGATCTCCTTTAGCTTTTGTACTAGCTTAGATACTAGTACGTAGGTGCTTGCCTACAATCTTCTCACCTCCAGGTACCACGTTTCATCAATTTTCAAACTGGATACACTGAAGCACAACACATAATCTGTAAGGCCACTTTTCATCCAATTTTCATACTGGACCCATAACTATCATTGAAGCTCAAAACAATCATCAAACTCTGAATCACTGAAACCCTGTTAACAACAGTCACCAGAACACAGAGCAGACACAGAACTCTGTAGTAACAGTCAGACCCTACTGTAAACCCAAAATCAAGCTTCAAAAGATATACGCTACTTCAATGAGCAAAACCCGCGTATACACGCGCTTTTACCGAAGCCAACCTGCGTACAGATCTAAAAATAAAATTTCTCAATTTGCAGCTGTGCCAGACATTAGTTAGACCCAGAACATAATATTGCGACAATATGCAGATCTAGAAATATGCATAATCAACCATATCATGATAGTGCATTTCAAACCATTTGATCCCGATCTCTCCTTAGATCTAGTTCTCCATCAACCGGTGAGATCTCTCCTTAGCTCAGATCAAGCAATGCATCATCAACCCATAACCCTGCATACTGGATCTAATGCTTCATCAGATATTCAAGACATTTCAGATACACTTGCCTAATGATTTCCTTCCCCTTATATAGCCTTAGGCCTTGTTCAATACCAAGAGCCAAAACCATAGTAACACAATACCATCAACTTCAAAACTAGGGATCAACACGTCCGCCGAGATGCCAAGGTTCAAAACCATAGGCACAACTTCCAAGGAATAACCGCCATGGACCAAAGGTACTTTTCCACATACACGCACTTTTGCTGAAGCCAACCTGCGTGTACACGCGACTTGGGCTTAACGAACCTGCGTGTATGAACTTTCTCTTCTTCTTATAGTCTGATCATCAATTCCTTGCTGCTGACCTTCTGTACTATGATTTGTCATCAGTGAGGTTTGCCATCAAGGAAAACACTTATCTCATAATGCCAACATGTTATTTGACAGATTACCAAGGTATAAGACAAAGAAGGGTATTAATGATGACTATTGGTGTATAAGAAATGTGACTTCAATGCCATTAATAGAGCTCTGCTACCGACATGTGTCCATAACCTTGGCAGAGTTGTTTGTTTCACCCATGGAACCATGATCCTTTGTGTATGCGTAGGAAGTTCTATTCAATGTCAAAATGGAGGTCATTATGCTGGCTTGGTAACCAGTTAAATCATAATGCCATTCACCAGGAAGGAGTGAAAGGTGGGCAGGTCGGCTCGTGATGAGACCTCCTGTTCCAAGGACTCTTTATTTTTTTCTGATGTGCCTCTTGGACCATATCCCTGGTGTGGTGGCCATAGTGGGAATGCCACTTCACTTTCTTCCTTATGATCATGGTAGGCTGGCTCTTGATGAGACCCCCTATCCTGCATTTGACAATTCAAAACATTCATCTTTTTATTTTTTATTTTTATAACATGCTTTCCTCTTTATAAAAAAAGGGTGGTTCGACCCTCCTTAAGAGTAGGAATGGTGGAAGAAGTCTTAACATCTCAATAGAAAAATATAAACCCTTTGTTCTTATTCCTTAATAATTATCAAAGAATATTATGGGAATTTAAAAAGAACCAACATGATAAACATGACCAATCATGTTGGTATTAGTAGGGTAATGACAACAAAAGTAATGAATAATTGTGTCCTTTCTTCGTTCCTCTTTATCACTTCACAACAATTTCTTGTAAATGTAGCGATTTTACATAATTTTCTGATTTCGGTATGCTCTAGCTTTGTATCCATTGCATGAGTGTATAGTTGTGCTCCAAAAGACCTGAAACAAGAAGAACAGCAGGGATCTACAAGCATAAGTAAAAGGAATACAAGAATGTGATTGTTTGAAAAAGCAAGGGCAAAGGAATTCAAGTGCTGTTCCATTGAAAAAGGAACAGCAAAAAGTGAAAGTGTTGTTCCTTTAAAAAAGGAACAACAAAAACCGAACATGCCATTCCTTTAGAAAAGGAACAGTAGAAAACCAAAAGTGCCGTTCCTTTGAAAAAGGAACAACAGAAACGCAAGTGCTAAAAATTGTCGTTCCTTTGGAAAAGGAACAACAAAAATGCAAATGCCGTTCCTTTAGAAAAGGAACACCAAAAATCAAAAAGTGCCGTTCCTTTGGAAAAGGAATAGTAGAAAACCTGAATGTCGTTCCTTTGAAAAAGGAACAACAAAAATCACAAGTGTTGTTCCTTTGGAAAAGGAATAGCAAAAATTGAAAGCGCTGTTCCTTTGGAAAAGGAACAACAAAAAGTGAAAGTGCTGTTCCTTTAGAAAAGGAACAACGGAAATCAAAGGTGTTGTTCCTTTGGAAAAGGAACAACAAAACACTCAAATGCTGTTCCTTTGGAAAAGGAACAACAGACCACACAAATACCGTTCCTTTGGAAAAGGAACAACAAAAATCAAAAGTGCTGTTCCTTTGGAAAAGGAACAACAGAACACTCAAATGCCGTTCCTTTAGAAAAGGAACAGCAAAATGAAAAAGAAAAAGAAACGACTGAAACAAAGGTGCTGTTCTTTTGAAAAAGGAACAACAAACAAAAATGTTGTCTTTCTAGAAAAGGAACAACAAAGATGACAAAAGTGCACACAAACACTGTTTCTTCAGAAAACGAGCAGCAGCAAAAACAATGGAAATACAAAAATATATACAGAACAAAGAAATTATGTACAAAGTATAAAAAAGGTGAATCACTTAATGAATCACAGGTGAGGAAGATTTCTCTTCCCCCTATAGAATTTGCATATCGGAGTCCTCGCATAGTTGCTGACAGAAGGATTCCCGAGTAAGTGGTTTGCGGTATAATCAAACTCGGTGGCCATTTACTTTAAAGGTATGTCTAGATCCATCAATAGTGACTAGAGTTAAGGTGCCATTATCATGTACCTTCTGGATTTCATATGGCCCCAACCAGCGAGTCTGAAGTTTCCCGGGAAAATCCTGAAACCTGGAATCGTATAAGAGTGCCCAGTCCCCTTCGCGGAAGACTTTGTTTTTAATGAGAGAGTCATGCCATTTAGCTCGCTACTGTTGGATTAATGTGGTATGTTGAAGGGCAGAGAGCCTAATTTCATCTAACTCATTGATCTGCTGTAATCTATTAATCTGTGCCTCGTTTAGATCTAGGCCGACTTCTTGTGCTATTCGCAGTGTTTGGATTTCAAATTCTATGGGAAAAATGGGTTGCTTTCCAAACACCAATTGGTATGGTGAATAGCCAGTAGCTCTTCTCCATGTTGTTCTATAAGCCCACAAGGCTTCTAGTAATCTTGCACCCCAATCGCATCTATGTGATGCAATGGTTTTTGTCAGGATTGATTCTATTATTTCGTTGCTGCTTTCTACTTGACCGTTTGCTTGTGGGTGGTATGGAGTAGTAATTTTATGCTGGATATGATAGTTTAAAGTGTTGCAGCAATCTTATTACTAGCAACTATGGTCCACTGTCTGTAATTATGTCTCTTGGGAGCCCATATTGCACAAATATGTGAAACAAGAATTGTATGACAGAATCCTCTGTAGCTCTTGGTAATGCTTCTGATTCAACCCATTTGGTGACATATTCTGTTGCCACCAGAATATATGTTTTCTGATTCGAGGATGGGTTGATTGGACCAAAAAAATCAAGTTCCCATAGTTCAAATGGTTCAATAACCAGTTGTGGGTTCAGGGGCATTTCATCGGCCTGACCAGGGCGTCCTGCTATTTGACAACTGTCACAAGCTTGAACGAACTTATTTGCGTCTTTGAAGATCGTAGGCCAATAATACCCTGTTTGCAGCACCGTATGTCTAGTTCTCTTATTGGCAAAGTGTCCGCCACATGGTCTATCATGACAAGCTTTCAAAATATCAAAAATTTCATCCTCCCAGACACATCTCATGATGTGCATATATGCTCCTGTATGGAACTGGTAGCCCCCAATCCAAGAAAATCGAGCACTTCTCTGGACAATTTGTTTTCTTTCATCGGGGGTAAGATGTTTTGGTAATTTACCTACTGCTAAGTAATTCACAACATTAGCATACCAGGGTGTTTTAACAGTGACAACAAACAAATGCTCATATGGGAATTGATCTTCAACTGCTGCTGCATCCACTGGTTTTGGCATTCGTGAAAGGAAGTTAGCTACAGGATTTTCTTTTCCGAGTCTGTCCTTGATTGTAATATCAAATTCCTGCAACAAAATCAGCCATCTAGTTATTCTACCAGTTGTGATTGGTTTATTTGCTAAATATTTTATGGCAGAGTGATCTGTATATAAAATAACAAGATATCCAGTAATGTAATGCCTAAACTTATTGATAGCATGTATTACAACTAGAAATTATTTTTCAGTAACAGTATAATTCAATTCAGCAGGAGATAGATTCTTGCTAATGTAATAAATTGCGTATGGTTTTTTGTCTTCTTCCTACCCAAGGACTGCTCCAATAGCTGTATCTGAGGCATCTGACGAAATCTGGAATGGTAGGTTCAAATTTGGTCCACGAAGGACTGGAGCTGTGGAGACAAGCTTCTTCAGATCTTGAAAAACATGGTCACATTTTTCTGTCCAAAGAAAGTCAACATTACCTGTTAGTGCATATAGAGGTGTAACAATACGTGAATAATGTTCTATAAACCTTCTATAATAACCAGAGAATCCAAGAAATTGCGTACCTCTGTTTGAGTGGTAGGGGTGAGAATTAGCAAAATTATTTGAATTTTGGCTGGATCTACTTGTATGATAGCTGCTGAGATATAATGGCCTAGAATAAGCCCTTCAATCATCATCATATAGCATTTTTCATGGATTAAGCAAAGCCTGGTGGCAATGCAGCGTTGTAGGACTTTTTCCAGCCTGTCCAATGCCAGATCAAAGTCATCTCTGTATGGTGTAAAATCATCCATATAGACTTTGAGCCCTTCATTTATTAGGTCTGAAAAAATGCTAAGGATAGCTCTTTGAAATTTTGCAGGAGCATTGCATAAGCCAAAAGGTAAAAATCTGTAGGTAAATGTTCCCTAAGGACAAGTAAAAGTAGTTTTGTCTTGGTCTTTAGGGGCAATCTAAACTTGATTGTATCCACTGAAGCCATCTAAGAAAGAAAAAAATTTCTTTCCTGCCAAAGTGTCTAATACCTGATTGATGAATGGAAGGGGAAAGTGGTCTTTTTGTGTTGCTTTATTTAATTCTCTATAGTCTACACAAATTCTCCACTTCCCATTCGGTACCACAACAAGTGGAGAGACCCATTTACTATCGGAGATAGGGTAGATGAAGTTAACATCTAAAAGTTTTTGGAGTTCAACATTTACAATGTCTTCTAGATGAGGATTAAGTCTCCTTTGCGGTTGGCGAACAGGTCTCACATCCTTTTCTATATAAATGTGGTGTGTACATAACTAGGGATCAATTCCTTTCATATCAGGGTAGTCCCATGCAAATGCCTCTTTATGTTTCCTCAATAACTAGATGAGTTTCTTTTCTTGTTGTAAAGTCAAGTTGGCGTTGATGTTTAAAGTTTTTCCTGGCTCAATTTCCACAATTTTGTTATTCGAGACAAAGGTAGTAGGTATTGGTTGATCATGCATGTCTTTAAGAAGGTCCTCTTCTAATTCATTATCAAATTCCACTTCTATCATGTGACATTGTACTTGGTATCTGGGTTCGGCTTGGCTAATGAAATTATTAATGGCATTGTCTTCTGTTTGGTCCTTGAAATCGAGGGCCTCTTGTATGGTTAATGGAGATCTAATATTTTCTGTAAGGTATGATACGGGGTGCTTGTTAGTTTTTATTATGGTGACACTTGGCTGCGCTGGGGGGTATAAAGCTAGATTCTTAATATTTGTCCCCCTAGAAATGGTCATATTTCCTTGTCGACAACCAATATAAGCATCGGCTGTTGCGAGCCAAGGTCTGCCTAAGATCAATGGGTGTCCATCAAGTTGGTTTTTGGGGTTTATTATCAGAAAATCGGCCGGATAGTCCCAGGAATCAACAGATACCATGAAATCCTGTAGTGTGCCCTCTGGCCTAACTACAGATCAATCAACTAATTCTAATAAAGTGGAGGTTGGTTCTACTGAGGTAATGCCCAGTTTTTGGCAAGTAGCAGTTGTTAAGATGTTAATTGCATCTCCTAGATCAACTTGTTAGCACCTAAATCTGCCTTAGGCTGAAGGAAGGCAAAATTTAGGGTAACCACAAACCACGCTCAGTCTGGTAGCTAGCCCTACCAGAACAGGAGAGGGCTATATCCGAGTCACACTCAGTGAATAAGTAAACGGAATGGTCTGAGATGACTAACAGTGAAATATTGATCTTAGGCTAGTAAGTAAATATGGATACAAGAAGCAATTTTTTATAAATGACTGAGTTTCTGGGATGGTATGGGACCAATGGACAGCAATGAACAAAGAATTTAATACAAAGACACAAATTACTTCGTGAGGCAAGACAGGTGGAAAGTCTAGCAATTTAGTTTGAAATAACGCGGAATGGAGGAATTGCTTAGGAGGGTGAAAAGGGCATAAGTACATGAATCATTTTCAACAGAAGAAGAACATTGAACATGAAATTTTCCCACAGGCAGAGCAATAAAAATGAATTCTACCTTATCTAACTTAGAAAATTTCACTAGAAATGGACATGAAATGAACTGTGAAACATTACGAAATACATATGAAACATAAGAGACATATTTGCTACACTCACAACCACAGGAATCTCATGAAACAGAGCCGTTGCCTTTCATTAATCCTCTGTCAAAATATACAATGAAGAACTGAGTTTCTCTCCCACAGTCTCCCAGAAATTACAAGCCAACCAACCATTTGCAAATAGTTTGCATACAATATATAGAATGTGCCATGAAGAGATAGAACGCCCAAGGGTTGGGGAGTTACTCGAATCATTACAAAATGGAGGTGGAAAGCCAACCATTAGCTACAGGTGCAGCGTTACAAAAATGACAAATGGCTTGGGTGACTGCTCGCCTTCCTTTGCCACTTGGATAGGAGCCCACCTTTAGTGAAAATAATTTTTAAACATTACCTTAGTTTCCGAGAAAAATATAGTGTAAATGAGGGGGCCCACTTGGAGAAAGTCGCAAATCGAAATTTCGCGAAGCGGGCGCGATTTTGGCCTTTTTCTCTATATGCGTCGCGCCCAATTCTCTATGCGCTGTGCCACTTTGGAGGCCGTTTTGAGGTACCTTCTAGAGTTCAAATTGTGCCCAAGTGTGCTTTTTGGAAATATTGGCCTATCTACTTTCCAACCCAAGTGGAATTTCTGAATTTGGTGCTCATTTGCCCCTCCAAATCTTCATTCTCCCAAGACTGCTTCCTGTGTGTCAAAATAGGGGCAGAGAGGTCATTTTTTGAGTGTTTTTGACCTCTTGGAGACTCAAATCATGCCCAAGTTTCTTGTCCAAGTGCCAGTAGTCATAATTTTTCATGCTAAATCCAAAAATGCAAACCATTTGTGATTTGGAGCTCCCAATCCTGCACAGGGAGAAAAAACCTGTGTTGTGACAACAAATTTTCCATGTGACCAAAATTGCCCCAAATTTCTTGAAATTTGGGCTGGAGATCCTCTATGAGGTGCTATGCTGGGCCAAAGAGGCTTTGGCAAATATCTGAAGTCGATCGAGCTCCCTTTGCCTCTTTTGCTTCTTGATTGCCTTCCTCAATTTCACCTTCAAATTCCTGATTCGGGCCTTGCATACTTTGTTTCGCGCCATGTAGTGGAAAGCCATGTGTCTCAGCAATGCATGGTCCTTGTCAGCCTTGTCCAACAGCCTCTCTAAGTGCATGTTAACTCTCTCGAGCTTGGCCTCCCGATCCTCATTGATCTCTTGCTCCAATGACATGAGCTCAACTCTTTTCCTTTGTGTTGCTTGCCGATGCTCACGAATGTTTTGTAACTCCATGATCACTTTCTGATCCTCAAGCTGTTTGTTCCTCTGCTCCAGATATTTCATGTTCCACTTAGCCCTCTCCAAGTCAAGGGATAAGGCTTCGATCTCTGATTGCTGCTCCTGGATGATCTCTTTGAGCTGTGCACTTGTTGGTTCTGTATCTGTATCATCATCATGAAGGAGAACGAATTCGGTCTCTCATTCACCTGATGGCTCACCTGAAGGCCCCTCATCATGCATTGGCTCCTTACCTCTGTCCTGTACCTGTAGTGCTGATGTCGGAAGCGAGGCCCCTTCCACCTCGGGTGGAGATAACACTCGCTTTGCTACTGCAAACAAATGTCTAGCACCCCTCTGATATGTGATGAAAACCGACACACTAGCAGTCTCATGGTGCTCATATTGACGAGAAGGTTCAATCTCATGCTTAACCTCTGATAATACCTGTGAAGTGCTGAAGAGGTCACGGGAGATGAAATCATCCCAAGTAATGCCCTGTAATCCCAGCTGATGAACCACCAAAACCTTAATAAGGGCAAAGTGATAAACACTGTTAAGTTGCTGCTGAGGGGTCTTGTGCTGCACGAAGGTGTTCATCCTCTCTATGTTCCTGCAAATGAAAAATGGGATGTTCATCATCCATACCCTAGTAAAGTGCATAAGCAACCTGATGTGATAGGCATATAGATGAGGGAACCTCCCCTCACAGCTGAAGTACTTCATGATCAACCTCATGAGTGGAGAATATTAATCTTTCAAATATCTGAATGGAAAGACTCTTGTGAGCTGCCTCAAGCAACTGGCCTTAATGTAAGGCTCATAATGTTTCCGATCAACTTTCTGTTTCTTGTGCCATGGTTCTCCAACATTCGGTATACCGGTTGCTAATGAGACAGTTTCGGGTGTCAGTGTGAAGGTGACCCCGCCAAGATAGAGTGATCTCCATGTAGGTGAAGCACAAAAAGACGGGCCAACTCATGATGAACTTGAACATTAGCCACTCTTTGACAAAATTCAAAACATGATAGATGCTGGAAGCATGACATGGCAAGAGGGCAGGCCTGCAATTCAGTGAGGGTGGTTGGTTCATCCCTAACATGTTTGTCACTCTTGTGATGTCTCCTGGGAGCCTGTTCTTCCGAGGATGAATCACTTTGTGTCTCCATCTCATACTCTGATGAATGCTCAAATGCTGTGTGGGCTGCCCTTTGATGATGGTGTGAAACTAGGTGTTGTTGTGATATTTGCCACCAAGGGGAACAATGAAAAAAAGGGAGTATTAGGAGGGGAATAATATGATGGGAATAGGGGTTATGGGGAGAAGTTTTGTTTAGGGATATGTAGGGGGGTTTGGGGATTTGATAAGGTAGGGTTTTGGGGTGTTATGTTGACAAAAAAGATGAGGGGATAGGGAATGGAGTTTGGTAATATTTTAGGGTAGGGGTAATAGGGAAAAATGAGATAGGGGGGAAGGGAAAAATGGTAGGTGAGGGAAAAATGGTGGGTGAAGATGGAACCTTGGCCTCAATACCACAATTATGCAACCCTAGCAACAATGGCCTTTGGTGTTTTCTTGTGGTTGATTTTATGAGTTTTGTTGCATTCAAACATAGCCATAAACCACCATATCATTTATAAACTTTGATGAACAAGTCATGTCATAGAGCCTACCTATCAATTTGAGGGGCTTCACAAGAAATTTGAGGAAATTTGGCATGGTTTTGGCCCTTTGTGGGTGTGCGCCGCGCGCAAAACCCAGTGTGCCGCGCCCTGGGTGTGCGCCACGCCCGTTGAAAAAATACACTGAGGGATGGCTCTGTGTGCACCGCGCCCTCTGTGTGCACCACGCCCCTGTGTATATGCGCCGCGCTCCTGGAAACTGCCTCCAACTCTCTCCAACACGCACTTTGCCTCTCAAACACTTTGCAATATCTCCCTATGCACTTGATTTGCACAATGGCTTTGATTTTGGTGGAAACTTGTATATAAAGACTTGGAAGTCATGGGTTAAATTTTTGCTTCTTCAAAAACCCATTTTTCTAATGTTATGTTTTGACACTTTTTCACTGACTTAAAGCAACACTGATTTTCACTTTCCCTTTGAAATTTTAGCTCAAATGATGAAATTTTCGGCACTCTTTGCAGGGATTGCACGACAGGACATTTGGCCACGGAAACCATGCCTGCATCTGAAGAAATCAACTGACGACTTTTTTTGAAAATTTTATCACCAATGACACTGTTTGACTTTTCTTCAAAACAGAGTTTTGAAGAACAGTCGAAGTTTATCAATATGACGATGAAAATCTCTGAATCATTACTTTGTAAGTGCCTCACTCTGGCCTGCATGGCTTTAATGGACATATTTAAAGACCAAATTGATTAATCCCTAGACCTAATGATCGAAAATGACTTTTGTCCATTAAAGGACCAGACCTTGATTATCATGGACTTTGGTGATCATTGACAAAAGACCTAAGCCAGCAGGAGCCATACATGGGGGGGAATTACTAGCGATGACCTTTTCCATTAGATTATGGCATGCCCCTAGCGGAATGCAATTGAGTGAATGGAGTGGGACTCCTAAAAATGAAATGCATAAAGAGTTTTGATCTCTGATGGAGGACTGACCAGACCGACTCTAACATTGGCTCCAATGGGGGATGGTAGCTCCTTGGAGGTGCCAAGAATAGCAGATCTCTAGAAGTGCTAGACAGTGCCTTTGTCCATTGGGCTATGGAGTCATTTTTTCGACAAACAACACACGAATCTGACTCATTTATGAAACTAAAATGACCAAAAAATTGACTCAAACTTGACATTGAAATGACTTGAAGACTAACTTGACAAACTCAAACCAAACTGAAATAAAAATGGTATTTACAATGACAGTGGAAACAACGTTAATAACTCATAAATGGTACCGCTTGATCAGCTGACCATTGATAGGCCCTCCTGGACAATCTTCTCCGTTCATTTCCTTCAGAAGAAAGGCATTCTGACCCCGATATGGTGCAATATTGAAAGGACCTTTCCAAAGATTCTCGAACTTACCATGCTTACCTTTTTCCTCATTCCTTGCATCCCACTTCAGCACCACATCATCCAACTGAAATTTATCCGCCTTTTCTTTTCTGTCATAAATTTTCTTGATCTTCTCCTGCAATTTGGATGTGTTCTTGAAAACTTCTTCTCTGGTCTGCTGCAAGTGGACCATTTGATTCAACCTTCTCTGCATGGGATCTTCTTCACTGCCGGCCTCCTGAAGAAGTTTGACTACCGGGGTAGCGAGAGAGGTAGGAAATACTGTATCAACTCCATAAACAAGCTCAAACGGTGACGTACCAATGGATTTCTTCTGGCTAACCCGATCTGCCCAAAGTGCATTGACCAACCTCTTATGCCAGCTCTTCTTATTTATTTCTAGCAGCTTCTTGATGATGTTGACCAATGATTTGTTCGAAGACTCCGCCAATCCATTGCCTTGCGGATGATAGGCAGTTGAGTGACCCAAAATGATGTGATATTTATGACAAAACTCTACCATCCTTTTTGATTTGAAAGCTGCTGCGTTATCAGTGATTAACTTATTCAGGCAACCAAAGCGAGACAAGATGTTATTTTCAAGGAATGAAATGATTACCGCATCAGTAGCTTGCCTGGTGGGAATTTCCTCGATCCATTTCGTGAAATAATCTGTCGCTGTGAGGATCCATCTATGCTGACCGGAAGAAGCAGGATGAATTTCACCAATGAAATCCAATCCCCATTGCTAAAAAGGGGCACTCACCTCAATGGGCTTAAGCGGAAAAGGCTATAATTTCTGCCTCCCTTCAAAAATATGGCATTTATGACAGCTCTTGACCATCTTATATACATCAGCGAACAATGTCGGCCAATAGTACCCTGCTCTCAGAATTTTATTTGCTGTTGACTTCCAAAAAAGGTGACCACCACAATCTCCTTGGTGGCAGTCCTCCATGACCTTCTTTGCTTCTTCTTCCACCAAACAATTCAAAAGAACGCCACCGGGATCTTTCCAATACAGTGCGGAATTAAGAATGCAAAACTTGGCAGCTTTCAACTTGAGTGTTCTCGCTTTGTTTCTAGTCATGCCGGGCAGTGGTGACAAATTTTTAAGCACATATATGATATCTGAATACCATAGAGAGAGAGAAAACATTTCAGATACCTAAATTGATGATGCTTCCTCATTCTCATCGGACATAGCAGCGATCAGATTTATGTCCAAGGCGTGCAAGTTTGATTCGGCCATTAACTTTGCCAATCCTTGTCCTTTAACCAACTTTGTGGGCTTTATTTCCACATCATATTCCAGCAAGGCTGCAATCCATTTGCCTCGTCTTCCTTCCGGATTGGTCTGCACTAAAACATCTTTGACAGCAGCGTTAGGAACATAGGCCAAAATATGAGAATGTAGAATATATACCCTGGAATCTTTCAATGCCTTCACAAGTGCAAGGGCTTGCTTCTCAATGATGTTGTATTTTAAGGCTGCATCTCTTATAGCTCTGCTGAAGAATGCAATGGGTCTTTCATGATCATCTCTTTTCTGCAATAACACAACTGCCATAGTGTGCTCTGAAGCAAATGAAAACAATATGAAATCCTGAGTGTAGTCCAGGATGACTAGAACGGGAGTTGAAGAAAGAGCCAATTTGACTAAATTGAAAGATTTTACAGCCTCCTCCGTCCATTTCACTTGGCTGTCCTTCTTAAGCATGTTTGTCATCTCTCTTAGGTGCTTAGCAAGATTAGGTACAAAGCGGCATAGAAAATTCATTTTACCATTTAAATATTGTATCTCTTTCTTATTCCGGGGCAGATTGATTTGTTGAATTGCTTGCACACATGCTGGGTCAATACGAATGCCATATTTTGATATGATGTGCACAAGTAGTTTGCCCTCCTCCATGGCAAACAAGCTCTTTTTCGGATTCAGCGATAGACCATATTTTCTGCGCTTTTGAAAGACAATTTTCAGATGATACATGTGTTCTTCATCAGATTTGGAAAACACCGTCAAATCGTCCAGGTACACAACCAAAAATACATCCTTCTCATTTGCAAAAGCCAAGTCCATTGCACGCTGAAATGTGGCACCCACATTCTTTAAACCGAAAGGCATTTTAGCGTAATGAAAGGTTCCCCATGGAGTGGTGAACGCTGTCTTGTCTCGGTCATCTTCATGGACAAAAACTTGGCTATATCCAAAATAACCATCAAGTAGTGACATACGAGATGCTCCCACTACTCGCTGAAGTATATGGTCCATTTTGGGCAGTGGATAATTATCTTTCAACGAAACTTTATTGAGAGTTCTAAAATCAATTCATAAGTGAATCTCACCTGTCTTCTTTCGTACGGGCACCAAATTAGAGATCCAATCTAAAAATCTGATGGGAACAATGATCCATGATTTGTACAACCTGTTTATCTCCTTTTCAATAGATGGCAGCAACTTTGGATTTAGCCTTCTCAACGGTTTGTCTGAATGGTTTTTGATTGGGCTTGATGGGTATAGTGTGCTGAATTATATTGGTATCATATGTCTTTAAGTCAGAATAGTCCCAAGCAAACACATCTGCAAATGAAGACAACAAACAGATATATTTGTCCTTGATCTTTGGTGGCAATGCTTTAGACAGTTTTACCAATTTAGGATTAGCAGCTGTTCTGACATTGACCTCTTCCACACCCTTCTCTGTTGGTTGCAATGTTGGTTTGCGGGCTACATCATCTTGATCGAAGAGTTCTTCTAAAGGTATCAAGCCTTTAGGAATAACGTTATTCTTTAGCTGCAACATGTCCGTTTGATTGGTATGCACTTCATCTATACCATTACCTTTACCATTGTCATTTTCTACATCAGTTGAGGTTTCTTTGAACTTACCTTTGTTTTGCAGAAAATCGTCAATCTCCTCATCATCTTGGAAAACTTGCCAATATCTCTGATTGTCTGGGACAGTCAAACGATGCTTGACAAGGATTTCGAATTTATTACTAGAGTTCATTGGGATCTTCAAACTACTTGCCACCTTAGCAAGAGCATCAACAATACTATTTTGTATACGAGGCACACATGTCAAGGTGTATTCTTAAAACAATTTTAGGATGTCTAGGACTGCATTATGGTAAGCCCGCATATGAGGATGCTTTGCTTGATATTCGCCTCTGACCTGCTTAATTACCAATTTGGAGTCGCCATATATTGAAATCCTCTTAGCATTCATCTTTCTTAGAATCTTTAGGCTAGCAATCAGAGCTTCATACTCAGCTTCATTGTTTGAACAATCAAAAGCCAACTTGTAAGAGCATACCCGCACGTTACTAGGCACTTTGTTCGGGGTGGAGAAAGGACTGCGTACCCAGATTCCAATTCCAGCGTCATCATTTCCCACTTCTCCATCGAAATCCATGGTCCACAAACCTTCTTCCTCCTCTTGCAAGTGCTGGAAATCTGTTTGCTGTGCCTTGTCTACTTGCTGTCCATTACTTTCAGCTGATTGCCCAACAATGTTCTGCTGTTCTTGTCCTTCTTTCTTTAAAATTTCTCTGAAATTTTCTGTTATTTCTGGAATATCATCTGCTTCAACTAACTGACTATCTATATCATTGAAACTATCTGAATACAAAACAAAAGACTCTAAATCTGTATGTACATAGTTAATTGGATGATTTATTGGTTTCTCCTTGCTTGTGATCATGTATTTCATTTTTTGTTCCCGATACAATTTCCTCATTTGTACAAACACCGGAATCGTTGCATAGGAGAAATCTAGTTGTAGTGTCCCTTTCCATTTCGCTACCCAAGACCTGGAAAGAAGCATGCCAAACCTGGGAGGAATATTTGCTACAACAACATCCATCAAAACATTCTTCATTGGGAGCTGATCCAGACTCACAACCAAGTCTTTGATGAGTCCTATACATCTTACTCTGTTGGAATCAAATGAATAGAGATCATGGTATTGCCGGGTGATGTCCAGACCAATCTTATCCATGATAGCCTTGGGCACAAGGTTGTGAGAAGCTCCGGAATCGAACATGGCGTTATGTAACACAAAATCATGCAACCTTAAACTGATATAAAAATGTGGTACATCACTATCAGGAGACTCACCATTCGATGCTAGCCCAAAAATCATTTCAGGTTGATCATCTTCGACATTCACCATGTCGGACATTGGGTCCAAATTCAACAGTTTAGATACTTGCCCTCTATAACTGTTGTTCTTCATTATTTCAGTCAAGGGAATGGATACTTTCAATTTAGAAATCTCGTTCTCTAAACTAAAAGCGGGGATCTTTTCTATCTCTTTGGCTGGGATTTCTTTCCTTTCCTTTTCTTTTGAGGCAACTTGCTGATGCGATTGTTCTGCTGATGGTGATTTTCTTCTCTCCAGACCAACCGCCTCCTTTCCTTCCCTTTGTATAACTGATGAATCATTCTTTGATGCCTCAACATCCTTCCTTTTCTGAATTGGTTTGACCGGCACATCTCTGTTTCTAAGTGAATATCGCTGCTGCTGGGCAGACAGAGCATTCATATAGCCTCTTTGGTACTCATCTGATTCTTCCTCCAAGACGGTGTCGTTTGCTAGAATGAAATCTACATCTTTGTGTACAACCGAACTTTCTGCATACTCCTCATCTTCAGTGAGATAAATAGGCAAATCATCAGGAGTAAAGAGGTGGTTTTCTTAACCTATTATATTACCGTCCTCATCTGACTCCGGTCCATGCAAAAAATTTTGTTGCAAAGGTGTTTGTACTGGCCGTTGTGCTGTCTGCTCTTGGGCTCGCTGATCTCTCTGTCTTATTCTATATTGTGGTTGTTGCTGACCACGAAAGTTAGGATTTCTAACTTGTGGTGCCGGTTTTTCAAGTTTCACCCTTTTAAGCATTTGCTCTACCTTTCGGAGTAATTGATCCATCGAGGAAGACTCTTCCTTGACTGTGACCTTCTTTTCTGCTTTCTCTCTAGCTCTTTTGGACAACAAATTTGCTTCAACGCTGACCGCTATCTTCTGCATGTCTTCCATTGTGGTCGGTTCTCTCTCTCTTAATTGATAAGCCATGTCAGCATCAAAACCATCTGGGAACTTCACCATGGCTAGTCCCACAGGTGGCCTTAGATGATCTGGAATTTCGTTATAAACTGAATTGAATCTAACGCAATAGTCTTGGACCGAATCACCAACGTTTCGTTTGATTTGCTCATATTCAGCCAGAATTTGAAGAGGATTCTTTTTCACTTCCCATCGGTTTAAAAATTGTCTTTGTAGGTCAGCCAAGGTAGCGATACGTGCCGCCGGAAAACCTCTGAACCATTTCCTCACTTCACCTGCAAATGTCTGTACAAAGAGTCTCATTGCCACATTCTCCGCATCGATCTCATGAAGTTCATAGAAATCTGCCATTCTGTCCACATGTTGCTGAGCAGTAATGCTGCTAGGAGTGCCATCAAAAAATGAGATTTTGCTTTGATAATCTGTGGGCATATCATCTAGAACTTGAGGCAAAACCAGGGGTGCAAAACGGGCAACCATCACTCTTGGTGGATTTGGCCTCGGAGTTGTTGGAGGAGTGTACACAGTTTGTAAGGGGCTAGCAATTAGAGTTTGAAGTTGAGCTATAATGTAATTATCAATTGACCGGTTAGCCCTTTCCGTCTCCAAGTCTACAAGAAATTGTGGATTGGGGACAGTATAGTCAACAACCCTTTCGGATTTGGTTTCGAACAACGATAGTTCAAACTGCTCATCAAACTCAAGCTCTTCAAGATACTCAAAAATGTCAGGACATGAATGGGATTTGAACACAGGAGTTATAGTGCTCTCTTGATGAAGGAGTCTTGGAATCAAGTTGGGGTTTTCGTAAATATGAGGAGGATCCGGATCTGGATTGGCTCTGGTATATCGTCTCGAAGCCAGCGTGCTATTTTCGAAAAAATCAGAAGGACATGAAAAACTTACTCAGCCTATCAAATCCTAAACTTATCATCCGAAAGCTTAGAATTATCAAGAAGTTAGGGGATTAATTTCATTCCCTAGTGGAATCGCCACTATGTTAGCACCTAAATCTGCCTTAGGCTGAATGAAGGCAAAATTTAGGGTAACCAAAAACCACGCTCAGTCTGGTAGCTAGCCCTACCAGAACAGGAGAGGGCTCTCTCCGAGTCACGCTCAATGAATTAGTAAACGGAATGGTCTGAGATGACTAACAGTGAAATATTGATCTTAGGCTAGTAAGTAAATGCGGATACAAGAAGTAATTTTTTATAAATGACTGAGTTTCTGGGATGGTATGGGGCCAACAGACAGAAATGAACAGAGAATTCAATACAAAGGCACAGATTACTTCGTGAGGCAAGACAGGCGGAAAGTCTAGCAATTTAGTTTGAAATAACGTGAAATGGAGGAATTGCTTAGGAGGGTGAAAAGGGCATAAGTACATGAATCCTTTTCAACAGAAGAAGAACACTGAACATGAAATTTTCCCAGAGGCAGAGCAATAAAAATGAATTCTACCTTATCTAACTTAGAAAATTTCACTGGAAATGAATATGAAATGAACTGTGAAACATTATGAAATACATATGAAACATAAGAGACACATTTGCTACACTCACAACCACATGAATCTCATGAAACAGAGCTGCTGCCTTTCATTAATCCTCTGTCAAAATATACAATGAAGAACTCAGTTTCTCTCCCATAGTCTCCCAGAAATTACAAGCCAACCAACCCTTTGCAAATAGTTTTCATACAATATATAGAATGTGCCATGAAGAGATAGAACGACAAAGGGTTGGGGAGTTACTCAAATCATTACAAAATGGAGGTGGAAAGCCAACCATTAGCTACAGTTGCAGCGTTACAAAAATGACAAATGGCTTGGGTGACTGCTCACCTTCCTTGCCACTTGGATAGGAGCCCACCTTTAGTGAAAATACTTTTTAAACATTACCTTAGTTGCCGAGAACAATATAGTGTAAATGAGCGGGCCCACTTGGAGAAATTCGCGAATCGAAATTTCGCGAAGCGGGCGCGATTTTGGCCTTTTTCTCTATATGCGCCGCGCCCAATTCTATATGCGCCGTGCCACTTTGGAGGCTGTTTTGAGGTACCTGCTGGAGTCCAAATTGTGCCCAAGTGTGCTTGCTAGAAATCCTGGCCTGTCTACTTTCCAACCCAAGTGGAATTTCTGAATTTGGTGCTCATTTTCCCCTCCAAATATTCATTCTCCCAAGGCTGCTTCTTGTGTGTCAAAATAGGGGCAGAGAGGTCATTTTTTGAGTGTTTTTAACCTCCTGGAGACTCAAATCATGCCCAAATTTCTTGTCCAAGCACTAGTAGTCATGATTTTGCATGCTGAATCCAAAAATGCAAACCATTTGTGATTTGGAGCTCCCAATCCTAAGCACCGCGCCAGTGGCGCGACGCACAGGGAGAAAAAACCTGTGTTGTGACCAAAAAATTGCCATGTGACCAAAATTGCCCCAAATTTCTTGAAATTTGGGCTGGAGATCCTCTATGAGGTGCTATGCTGGGCCAAAGAGGCTTCAGCCAATATCTGAAGTCGATCGAGCTCCCTTTGCCTCTTTTGCTTCTTGATTGCCTTCCTCAATTTCGCCTTCAAATTCCTAATTCGGGCCTTGCATACTTTGTTTCGCGCCATGTAGTGGAAAGCCATGTGTCTTAGCAATGCATGGTCCTTATCGGCCTTGTCTAGCAGCCTCTCTAAGTGCATGTTAACTCTCTCTAGGTTGGCCTCCCGATCCTCATTGATCTTTTGCTCTAATGACGTGACCTCAACTCTTCTCCTTTGTGCAGCTTGGCGATGCTCACGAATGTTTTGTAGCTCCATGATCGCTTGCTGATCCTCAAGCTATTTGTTCCTCTACTCCAGATATTTCATGTTCCACTTAGCCCTCTCCAATTCAAGGGATAAGGCTTCGATCTCTGATTGCTACTCTTGGATGATCTCTTTGAGCTGTGCACTTGTTGGTTCTGTATCTGTATCATCATCATGAAGGAGAACGAATTCGGTCTCTCGTTCACCTGATGGCTCACCTGAAGGCCCCTCATCATAAATTGGCTCCTTACCTCTGTCCTGTACCTGTAGTGCTGATGTTGGAAGCGAGGCCCCTTCCACCCCACGTGGAGATAACACTCGCTTTGCTGCTGCAAACAAATGTCTAGCACCCCTCTGATATGTGATGAAAACTGGCACACTAGCAGTCTCATGGCGCTCATACTGACGAGAAGGTTCACTCTCATGCTTAACCTCTGATAATACCTGTGAAGTGCTGAAGAGGTCATGGGATATGAAATCATCCCAAGTAATGCCCTGTAATCCCAGCTGATGAACCACCAAAATCTTAATAAGGGCAAAGTGATAAACACTGTTAAGTTGTTGCTGAGGGGTCTTGTGCTGCATGAAGGTGTTAATCCTCTCTATGTTCCTGCAAATGAAAAATGGGATGTTCATCATCCGTACCCTGGTAAAGTGCATAAGCAACCTGATGTGATAGGCATATAGATGAGAGAACCTCCCCTCACAGCTGAAGTACTTCATGATCAACCTCATGAGTGGAGCATATTCATCTTTCAAATATCTGAATGGAAAGACTCTTGTGAGCTACCTCAAGCGACTGGCCTTAATGTAAGGCTCATAATGTTGCCGATCAACTTTCTGTTTCTTGTGCCATGGTTCTCCAACATTCGGTATACTGGTTGCTAATGAGACAGTTTCGGGTGTCAGTGTGAAGGTGACCCCGACCAAGATAGAGTGATCTCCATGTAGGTGAAGCACAAAAATATGGGCAAACTCATGATGAACTCGAGCATTAGCCACTCTTTGACAAAATTCAAAACATGATAGATGCTGGAAGCATGAAATGGCAAGAGGGCAGGCCTGCAATTCAGTGAGGGTGGTTGGCTCATCCCTAACATGTTTGCCACTATTGTGATGTCTCCTGGGAGCCTGTTCTTCCAAGGATGAATCACTTTGTGTCTCCATCTCATACTCTGATGAATGCTCAGATGCCATGACTGCTGTGTGTACTGTACTTGGGCTGCCCTTTGATGATGGTGTGAAACTAGGCGTTGTTGTGATATCTGCCACCAAGGGGAACAATGAAAAAAGGGAGTATTAGGAGGGGCATAATATGATGGGAATAGGGGTTATGGGGAGAAGTTTTGTTTAGGGATATGTAGGGGGGTTTGGGGATTTGATAAGGTAGGGTTTTGGGGTTTTAATAAGGTAGGGTTTTGGGGTGTTATGTTGACAAAAAAGAGGAGGGGATAGGGAATGGAGTTTGGTAATATTTTAGGGTAGGGGTAATAGGGAAAAATGAGATTGGGGGGAAGGGAAAAATGGTAGGTGAGGGAAAATTGGTGGGTGAAGATGGAACCTTGGCCTCAATACCACAATTATGCAACCCTAGCAACAATGGCATTTGGTGTTTTCTTGTGGTTGATTCTATGAGTTTTTTTGCATTCAAACATAGCCATAGACCACCATATCATTTATAAACTTTGATGAACAAGTCAGGTCATAGAGCCTACCTGTCAATTTGAGGGGCTTCACAAGAAATTTGAGGAAATTTGGCACGGTTTTGGCCCTTTGTGGGTGTGCGTCGCGCGCAAAACCTAGTGCGCCGTGCCCTGGGTGTGCGCCGCGCCTGTTGAAAAAATACACTGAGGGATGGCTCTGTGTGCGCCGCGCCCTCTGTGTGCACCGCGCCCCTATGTATATGCGCCGCGCTCATGGAAACTACCTCCAACGCTCTCCAACATGCACTTTGCCTCTCAAACACTTTGCAATATCTCCCTATGCACTTGATTTGCACAATGGCTTTGATTTTGGAGGAAACTTGTATATGAAGACTTGGAAGTCATGGGTTAAATTTTTGCTTCTTCAAAAACCCATTTTTCTAATGTTATGTTTTGACACTTTTTCACTGACTTAAAGCAACACTGATTTTCACTTTCCCTTTGAAATTTTAGCTCAAATGATGAAATTTTTGGCACTCTTTGTAGGGATTGCACGATAGGACATTTGGCCATGAAAACCATGCCTGCATCTGAAGAAATCAACTGACGATTTTTTTTGAAAATTTTATCACCAATGGCACTGTTTGACTTTTCTTCAAAACAGAGTTTTGAAGAACAGTCGAAGTTTATCAATATGACGATGAAACTCTCTGAATCATTACTTTGTAAGGGCCTCACTCTGGCCTGCATGGCTTTACTGGACATATTTAAAGACCAAATTGATTAATCCCTAGACCTAATGATCGAAAATGACTTTTGTCCATTAAAGGACCAGACCTTGACTGTCATGGACTTTGGTGATCATTGACAAAAGACCTAAGCCAGCAGGAGCTAGACATGGGGGGAAATGACTAGCAATGACCTTTTCCGTCAGATTATGGCATGCCCCTAGCGGAATGCAGCTGAGTGAATGGAGCGGGACTCCTAAAAATGAAATGCATAAAGAGTTTTGATCTCTGACGGAGGACTGACCAGACCGACTCTAACACAACTAAGGCATTTGAGAAGGTTTGGCCATAAATTTGTACTGTTACTATTGGATTTCCTGGGTCTTCGTATTTAATGGGTGTTTCTTTTCCTGATAATAAGTCAGATAAAGTGCCAACTACTTGGACTTTTGGGTTATTTGTTATTTTCCTCCTTGGTTTCTTTATACATAGTTCTTTGATAGTCTTTGCATATATCAGAATGCCTTGAATCGCTTGGAGGAGTGGGATTTTTATGTACAGGTTTCGTAATTCTCCCAGAATTTCAAAATCAGGATGTTGTATAGGCCGGGGTATAATTAAGCATTCTGGGAATGGAGGAGAGGATGTGGTTGCTGGATCATGAATTTGTTGTCTGGGTGCGTCCTCTTCCTGTAACGGTTGTTCTATAGGTAACTGATTTTCAACTTGAATTGTTTTATCTCCCTCTGTTTCAATAATACACCTCGATCTTAATTGAAGGTCATCACACTCCTTTAGATCGGTTCCTGTTTCTGATGTTTCAATTATTTGAATGGTCTGGACCGGTTTGTTATTTGGATTGGGGTTGGGTTGGGCTGGGAGTTGCGGCCTTAAATTAGACTGGGGATTTTGTTGTAGAGCTGGCAGTGTAGGTTGAGGGAGCGGGATAGTTCCAACTGGCTGATTCATCAGTCTTTGCTAGTTTGTCTGCCAGGTTTGACTCTGTGAAGTAGGAGGAGTCCATTGCGGTGGAAAAACATTGTTTTGCCAATATGGTGGGGTATAGGGAAAATTTGGCCAATTGGGTTGGCTTACTTGACTCAGCCATGGAGATGATGAAGGAAATGATTGCTGTGACCAATTCGAGAAGGGAGGTTTATTTTTCACATTGAGTTATATTGTTGAGCATGGTATTGCTGAGGCTGGAAAGAAGAAGATGGGTCTAAAAACATACCTGTTTGTTGCGGCTGCCATTGACGGCGCTGATTAAGTAGATACACTGGTTCTGGCTCTTCTTCTGCTTCCTTGTATACTTCTTTCAATCCAGGAAGTGAGGGGTAGCTCTCTGTGGAGTGGTCTTTTGTACAAATGGCACAAACTTGAACTGCATCTAATGGAAACTCCTTGTGGCTGTGTTTCTTCCTGCATCTGGGACAGAAGATTGCCAAATTCTGTTATGCTTCTACTTGCTTTTGTTTAGCCTGCATAATATCGAGTTGTGTTGTCAGCGTCCCCAATATGTCAGTTTTAAAATTTTCTAATAAATTTCCAATTTCTACACTAGTTACTCCTTCGGCCGAAATTCTATTATCTCTTACAAATCGATCATGCTCTGTTGGTTTCAGTCTTGTGCTCCCTCTCGAACTCTTGATACATAAATCAACAATGTCAACAAAATTTTCTTGATAAATATCTCCTTTCCCCATAATGTTTAATGTCTTAATCCATTGTTCCTTCATTCCCCTAATTAATGCTGTTTTTAATACATTATCAGGTAAAGGTAATGATGCATAAGGATATATTTGAATATTATACTGGAATCGTTCAACATACTCTTCCAATGTTTCAATTGGTTTAGCTACCATCTGAAATATTTCATCTTTTAATTCTCGAGCCCTACAATAGTCCTGATACTTTTTTAGAAAAGACTCTTTCATTTAATCCAAATTATTTATAACACCACCACGTAATCCCATAAACCATCTCAAAGCAGCTCCTTTTAATGTAGAAGGAAATAATTTCAGTTTCTGGGGATCGGTGGTATAGTCATATCCTCTACATAGCACATCGAATTTGAACATAAATGCATCCGAATCTTCTGATGTAAGGCCGTGGAATGTAGGGATATGATGAAGAGGAATTTCTTTCATAGGTGCATTGGCTGCAGTATCTACAATGGGGTATTGCAGAGTAGAGGTTTGGGTGTTAGGCTGATTCTGGGCCATTTGGTCAAACATGTACCAATAGCCTTATGGGATATCTAGGAGGGTATTCCTATGAAATCTCCAAGTGGAACCAAGAACTATCAGTGAGATGACACTAATCAAAATCTTAGAAGCTGACTCACCCACCTGCAAATATCTATATATGGATCCCTCATCCTAGAGATCTAGAGGCTGGAATTTTGTATTTTGTAAGGAAGTGCTGTTGGTTTCTCTGTGAAACATTGTATTGTTGGGTGATCTAGCTTTTCATGAGGTGAAGAGGGCTTTCATGCTGGAAGGATGGCGCTGGATCAGACAGCTTGGTTGTAATCCTATCTTCTACTACTTCTATCAATAAATCTATTTGAGTTTTCCTCCATATACTTGTATATCTCTGAATTTTGTATTTGTGTATGCATTTGTATGGTTAATGTACATCTGATCCTATATTGTTTATGGTTATAGATCTCTATGCTTTGATGGTATTTTTTTGCTTTGACTCTATAGGTGTTCTTTGAAGCGGGACAAGTGAGAAAGGAGTGGCGAAAGCTCTATCAATGGAGAGAGGAAACAAGCAAGGAGACTAGCGAAAGACTGAGGTTGGCACTCTCTGCTTCTCTCTCATCTATCTCTCATAAAGGAAAACACAAGTGACTTTAAATTGTTTGTTTCTAAGATAGCTACCCGTCTTAGTGGGACTAGAAGCTCTGAATGGACACTAGTTTTCCCGATAACAAAATGGCGACTCCGCTGGGGAGCGAATAGTTTGTTTGTTTGTTTCTATTTGTTTGCTTTATAAACTATAGACGGAGCCTGAAGTTAAGCCAGCTAGCTGTTGCATAAAATATTGTCACCATGACATTCTGCAGTTAGTGTGAGTCTATCACCACTCATAATGTCCTCCTTTGCAAGTCTTAAACCTCATCTCTTCATGTCAAGCCTTAAAAATGAGAGAAAGTCCTTGAAAATCTCTAAAACTCTGGTTCCGCACTTTCTCTTAGCATTACCTGCGGTCCCGCACCTCTTGGTCATGTACCCTGCGGACCTGCCCACTCTGTCTCTAAAGGAAAGGGTGCGGACCCCTGTAAAAGTAAAAAAGGCACAAGTTTATTCTTAAAAAATCACTTTGGCTTAATTTTGGACGCTTCTAGAAGGAATCTTGAGGTGGCAAGTTTGCTCTTAGGTGGTTCATGCATCCCATAACTAAAGGAGCTAACCCCTTGATGTGAGGAGCTTATCACTTTGAAGGAGGACTCTATCCCTTTGAAGGTGGACCTGGTAACTTCCTTCCTCTGCACTATAAAATGAGGCATTGGGCTGGTTGCTAGGAAGGTTGAAAGCTGAAGATTTTTGAGGGTAAATGCTGTTGGAATTTAGACTTCCTAATTGAGCTTGAGAGGAGAGATTACATACCTTTTGATCTCCTTGGGAAGAGAGTGAAGCTTATCAAAGTAGAGGATATTCTTGCTGGACCCTGGGAGGAGCTTGTACAACATCAAGGCACCAAGGTTGTAAAGTTCTTCTTTGTTTAAAGTTAATACAATGAAGTTCATTTTTCTCAATAAGCTGTCTTCTATGGTTTATTTCATGAATTCCTTGATCATCATGATAAATATGGTTTATTATATTGGCTATGCAGGTGTTATTTGATGTGTTCTTGTTTGTGTTTGCAATGTATTTAAAAGGAAACTCATTTGGACGGTCGAAGCATGGTTGCCACAAACTAGCGTTGGACTTGAGGTAGGGTCTAAAACATCTCTTGGATTTTATTTATAAATCACAATATTTAGAGAAAGGTAGAATTTGCTTGTTTTGCTTGTCGCTGGATATTTGTAGATACTAGGGAGATCGGTCTTGTCCACAAGAACGATTTATCCAGCCAACAAAATGGCGACTCCACTGGGGACTTGAATTTTGGTTTTTTGCCTTTACTTTTTCTTTGACTTGAAAAACTTTTTCTCTGTTTCTGGTTTTGCTTGATGTGTGTGGGATTGGGTAGTTTCTTTAGATTTTAAATTGTTTTTGTTTTTCACGCTTTTGAAAGAGGACCGCACGTTCTGGTTGTAACACAGTGCAGACATCCCCGCACTGTTGCTTTACTACACAGAGCGGTACCGCACCTGGTTATACTGGGAGCCTGCGGACCCTGTCAATTTTTTTAAAAACTTAAAATCTTCTCATTCAATTAAGCTTAGGACTTGTTTATGTTTTTTAGCCTCTGCCCAGATCTGCATGTGTCTTTTTAGAAACTTTTTGTAGGTGAATTCCATTGGCATTTTGGTTTAAGGTGAATTTCTAGAAGTTTTGTGTGCCTGGCTTGATTTTCGTTTGCTCTTTGTAGTAACTCAGAGTTTAGAAGCCTAAGAAACCTCAGATTACCCTAGTTTTTACTAGTCTTCTTTGTGATTCTGACTGATTTGTAAGATCTGCCTTTGGTGAGGAATACATCTCGTTTTTTTTCTTTGCAAAGCTTTGAAAAAATTTGTTTTGAAAGTTTTGGATTTAATTTTTAAAAAGAAAACATACGTTGGTTGTTTTTTTGATTAATTTGTTATTCTGAACGAATTAGTCCTTAGTTTGCTGATAACTAAGTAAAACATCCTTGAAAAGAAATTTTGTAAGATTTTACTTCAATTAGATTTTTAGAAGTTATAGATCTCAAGATTAGATTTTTAATAGTTTTGAGTGTTTTCTAGAAATTAAAAAAAAAAAATCTCTTTTGAAAAAGTTTTTTTTTGTAGTTTTTGAGTGGAAAAAGAAAGGGATATTTTTCGTGAGCATAATTAGTAGTCTCGTTTTTGAGTTTATTGAAAAAGACAAAAAAGTTTTTCTTTTCATTTGTTTGTTAAGGAAAGATTTGTTTTTCAAGCAATTGCATTCTCAACTCTTTCTTTAGCTAGAAATTCATTGAAGAAAAAGGATTGTTTATCATCTTAGGTGCATTTTTAGTGTTTTGGAGTTGAGTCTTCACACCATAAAGTTTCATCTCCACACCTTTTGACTTAAGAAACAACCATAAAAATAACTCTTAAAGTAAAATTTATCTAGCAATATTTTTATTTCTAGGGCTCTTTATCACCAACATAGCTTAGGCTAGTATCTTGGAGTAGGGAGTAATTAACTCTCCAAGATGGTAAAAAAAAACAAGTAGCTGTATCTTGCAGTAGGAGATAAATTCCAATTGTTACATCTATGCTCTGGGAAGATCCTCTTATAGGAGTCAAGCACGAGATCATATCCGAACCAGTGGGGTAATAAATCCTTCCTCATTGGGAATGATAGAATATATACACGTATTAAAAATGGTAAACCTCGGATTAACCATTGTCGAGGAGCTTGGGGTCACTTGTTGGTAAACCTTTGTTTATGTCAAGGAGCCTTCAAGGGGATTGAGCTTTGCTACTCTGCCCTTGCATGTGTATCATATCACAGACTGTTCCCCCAGGTATATTTGTTTCTGTTGGTAACCATAGTGACCATAATCTATAGGATTCTTTCCTAAGGTGACGGTGGAGGGAAGATCCCACTGTACCTGGAGCAGACGTCGACTAGAATCACTTGGACTCTCTGGGGGGTTCTCTTCACTCGAGACGGTTTAGTGGAGAAACTTGTGCCAGTCTGTTTCATTAAGCAGGTTGTCGGGGTAACTGTTCCAACTGCCATTTCTGTATTGAATTCTGCGACGTTGGATTTCATCACCAACTAGTGTTTTCGGTACAGAAAGTTACTATTTGTGTGTGGTTTGAACTCCTAGATTCTTTAGGCGTGTGATTCAAATTATTTGGTTCTTAAGAGACTTTAGGTGGTTTTCATTGAGATTTTTCTTTGTTTGTGTGTGAAGTAATTAAAATATTTAATCGTGGCTGAATTACCGAGACAATCCCGTAGACTTCGGGGGAAACCTCCCGAGTATTCATCAAGCCAGCTTGAAGGGCTATGAGCTCTCGTAACTCCTAGTGACAGTAGAGTTGGGTCACTCGAAGAAGGAGAATCTTCTTTAGTTGTTCATCTTGGTTATCAAGTTCAAGCACCAGAGTATATTACTGAACCAATTTCATTTTCCGAAGTTACTGGTAGTGTTTCCTCTACTAGTGAATTAGCCGAGGAACCTGAAATTTCTGAACCTGAAACTGAACCTGCTGCTACTCCATCGTCAGAATTTGCTTCTCCAACTTCCAGTGGTCCTGGTTCACCCTGGGTAGGAAGAATCATTACCCAAAATCTTCCTTCTGGACTTATTGCTGTTGAAGAACTTGTCACTTTGGAAGAAGGTATATCTATCCTTGAAAATCAACCAACTATAGAACTTAGGGAGCGTGAATCGATCTTTTACAGTCCACCTAGGAGGGACGCTTGGTATCTTTCATTGACCAATTTTCTAGAAAATCTGGGTCTAAGTTTTTTGCCACCTCGCATTCCTTTTCATCCAACACCTAGAGGTTATTATCCTCCTTTGAATATGTCGAGACAGTCATCCATGTTTTCTCAATCTCCAGAAACATTTTTATATGGCGGTCCTTTTGTTCCTTCTGGGTATCAGTCACTTACTGGTACTTTTTCAGGAGCATCTCCTCAACCTATTGAACAAGGGTTATTAACTGGTAATAACGGAACTAAACCGTTGAGTGTAGAAGACATTCTTATGATGTCAGGTAAAATTCCAAATCCACAGCCTCAAGGTAGTCAATTACCGCCTGGGGGGCAACCTTAAGGTCCTCAATTATCGCCTGGGGGGCAACCTCAAGGTCCTCAATTATCGCCTGGGGGGCAACCTCAAGGTACTCAGTTACCGCCTGGGGGGAAACCTCAAGGACAGTACATACCTTCGGGACAATACATTCCTCAAGGTCAACCCCAGACTCAGTACGTACCTCAAGGTCAACCCCAGTATCAATATGTACCTCAAGGTCAACCCCAGTTTCAGTACGTGCCTCAAGGTTATCAACCTCAAGGTCAGTACCCAACCCAAGGTTTCCAACCACCTTCAGGTCAATCATTTGTCCAAGGAGCTGGAAATGTACCTTTGAATTATCAACCCTACCCTCAACCTGGTTATGGTCCTCAATATGCTCAACCTTCTATGGGTCCATACCCCGGAATGAACGTAGTGTGGGATCCATCTCAATCTCAACAGATCTTGCAACCGAATGTGCAGTTGTCATCTCAATCTAGACAACCCTTGGTTTCTGGTTCAACCCAGCAACCTATCCAGCCTATTATTCAAACTTCTGCACCTGGTGTAGTTTCTTAGCCTGGGGCTAGTTTGCCTCGAACTCCACCTCAAACGACTGCTGCAACATCTGCTCAATCTACCCCACCTACTTCTGGAGTATCGGCAGCTCCAGTTTCTACTGTTCCTGTATCAAATCCTCAAGCATCTTTACCTTAGTCTGGACCTACAATTCAGACTTCGGTTCAGATGCTTGCAGGACAACCCAGTCCAAGTACGGTTGTCACAAGTCAACCTCAATTTACTTATCAATCGTACCAGGGACAGTACCAATTCGGTCCTGTTGTTCAGAACCCAGTCTATCAATATCAACCGTACCTTGGATATACTTATCATCAACCTCAAAAACCCTGGTACGGTCTGGTTAATCCTGGTTTTCCGGGAGGATATAATATCCCAAATGCAATTCCAATTCCAAGTTATCCTGGATATCCGCCTCCTGGGGCTAGTCTTATGACCTAGGGTTTTCGAGACCCTAATCGTCAGTTACCATTCATTGCAACTTTGGACTTGCCTGATTTGTCACGCCTTACGAATGATCAGATTAATTATCTTCCGTTTTGGCCACCAATGCCGAATATGTTGCCCAGTGATATCCCAAAGTTTTAAGGTAAATCAGGAGAGGATCCGTCAAACCATGTGATGACTTATCACCTCTGGTGTGCATCTAACTCCATTACAAATGATTCAATTCGTTTACGTCTTTTTCAATGCACTCTAATTGGTCTTGCGGCCAAGTGGTACATTGAGTTACCACGAGCCACTTTTTATAATTTTAGTCAGCTATCCACTTCGTTCTTAACTCATTTTCAGTTGCCTGTCAGATATGACAATGGCACGAAATTATTAACTTCATTAAAATAGTCAACGTCCACTTATATTTCAGATCACATTCATGAATGGAGACGTCAACGAAATTTAGTGAAAGTTTTTATTCCGGATCAAATCTTAGCAGAATGGTTTGTTAAATCATTATTACCTAAAATCACTAAGGATGTAGCTAAGGCAGGAGTTGTTACTGAAGAGCAAGTAATTGCTCAAGCTCAGTACCTTGACCTCGTTTATATGCAGTCAGGTACTTTACACAAGAAAATCCCCGACCTTCCGAAACAAAATCAAATAACTGCAGCTCCTTCAGGGTCTCATGCCGCTGACGGTATGATTGGTTCAGTTAACACTAAAAGTAAGAAGAAATCTTCAAAGAATTCTTCTCCTATCATAATTTTACCAGATTCCTCGATAGGAGACTCTTCCGCGGAAATTCTTGCCGATATTCATGTCGTAGAATCATCTATGGCCAAATCAAAATCCGACGGTAAAAAGAAGGGGAAGAAGAAAAATAAGCAAAATTCGAAAGAGAAATCAGATAAAATGGAATCTACTAATGAGAAATGTAAACCTCGTTATCATTGTCTCATTTGTGACGAAGAGAATTTTGCAAGAGACTGCCGTCATGGCGCTGAGGTTGCGAAAATCGTCAAAGGTTCTCAAACGCCTGCTGTCTTGAAGGATCCTTTTCCTAGTCAAGACAGTAAGATGATAGGTTCTTCCTCAAATGCCTCAGAAGAACCCATAATGATGATGTCCCATGTTAGGATTGCGACACGATCGCAAGATTATGGAAGTAAAAGTCCTGTTGATGGTAAGGAAGCAGAATCTTCTAATTCGAACCCATCAACTTCAACTCCTGGTTCTGATCTGCTACAAATCGAGAAATCTAACCCAGACTTAGTAATCAAACTGCCCGCTAAGGGTATACTTCGAAAGTCAACTTTCAATCCACATGCGAGAGCTGCTCAGAACTATAACATTGTTGAAGATTTAGTTATTTCACCTTCAGCAATGTCGGCTTTGGAGGTGCTGCAATCATGTACAACACAACGTAAATTGCTATTGTTGGCTATAGGAGCTGTTGATATTTAGGACTCGAACCTTATAATCTTCGATTTAAAAAATAGTACACCTCGTTTACCTCATCAAATGGCTTTCCAGATTCCAGTGTTAGTCAAAAACAGACCTTGCTTTAGAACTGTGATTGATGAGGGAGCTTCAACGTGTATTATGTCGATCCAGTGTTGGAGATCGCTTGGTTCTCCTACACTCAATCAATCCCCGATGATTCTAAAGGCTTTCGATGGCTGTGGTTTCCATTCTTTTGGCATTCTACAGGATTTACCTATATGGGTTGAAGAAAAAACTGTTAATATAGATGTGGAAGTGGTTGATGCCCCTCTAGATTACAACCTTCTCTTGGGTCGTAGTTGGTCTTACGCTATGACTGCTATTGTTTCATCGGTCTTTCAGCTTATAAAGTTTCCTCATAATGGAAAGATCGTAACTATAGACCATCTAACTTACTTTTCATCCGACCTAGCCTTTTCTGAAAGTATCCAGCATGTTGGCAAAACAACTATCCCTTATAAAGATGTTAGAGTAGGATTGGTTAAAGATTCTGGTTTACTAGGAAATTTTTCCTTTCCTCCTCCTAATGTATCGCCTTCTACTGCAACCATTCATATGATTTCATCAGACACTATTGTTTATGATGATCCTTGGATCGTACCTTCCGAATCTGAGATAGATTCATTTGGCGATGCTATGCCTCTGAGTCCCTATGAAATTGCGTATCAGGATGTACAGTCATTTTCCGACCCTTCCTCAACTGAAATTGACTTAATGAATGTGGTCCATGAAGAATTACTTTCAACATCAAACTCAGATTCAACAAATTTTTCCGAACTTGTTCACACTGATGAGCGGATTCGTGAAATTTTGTCTGTTGATGACTTACCATGGGAAGATCTTCATCATAGATCTTCGTTCTTACCTGAGATTGATCATTTTGAAAATGATTTTTCATCTATTTTTACTACTAATTATGTCAAGGAACCACAAAATCCATTGCAAAATCCTGATTTTGAGTTAAATTTGGGAAATATTTCTTGAACGGTTCCTACTGACATTTCAGTTAAACCTGGAATTGTTGAAAACATTCATATAGGTGCCTCCTGTACGCAAGATGAACTTCAAACATATAAGGCCCTATTTCAAGAATTCCGTGACGTGTTTTCCTGGTCATATGAAGAAATGCTAGGAATTGATCCAGCAATTATTGTTCATGAAATAAAAACTTACCCGGATGCTAAACCCGTCCGGCAATGTTTGCGTCAGATCCACCCGCGAAAAGCTGTTGCAATTAAAGTAGAAGTTGAGAAATTACTTAAAGCAGGTTTCATTTATCCAATTCCCTTAACAGATTCGGTATCAAATATTGTTCCTGTTAATAAAAAACAAGGAACGATAAGAATATGTATCGATTATAGGGACATTAATCGAGCCTGTCCCAAAGACAATTACCCAACTCCCTATATCGATCAAATAATTGATGATTGTGCCGGCAGTGAAATATTCTCCTTTATGGATGGTTTTTCTGGTTACAATCAAATCAACATTCTACCTGCTGATCAACCAAAAATGGCTTTTATTTGTCCATGGGGGACATTTGCTTATTGCAAATTACCTTTTGGGTTAAAAAATGTCGGAGCAACTTTTCAAAGAGCTATGTATTACGCGTTTCATGACATCAAGCACATTGTGCAACCTTATCTCGATGATTTAAATGCTCATTAATTACGTAGAGCTGATCATCTCATTCATTTACGAGAAATATTTATGAGATGTAGGCATTATCGAATTAGGTTGAATCAACACAAATGTGTTTTCTGTATAGAAACGGGTCGTTTATTGGGATTTGTTGTTTCAAAAGCTAGCATTCGTGTCGATCCCTCAAAGGTTGAAGCTATTGTAAAATTGCCTCCTCCTTCGACTCTTCGCCAACTCCAAAGTTTGCAAGGGAAAGCAAATTTTTTATGTCGATTCATTCCTAACTATGCCGAGATAACAAAGGGTTTTACCGGGTTGGTCAAATAGAATACTCCATTATTTTGGGATGAGATAGCTGAAAAATCTTTTGATGCACTTAAACACACGTTGACCCATGCACCGTTATTGCATCCTCCCAACTACAACCAGGATTACTTCTTGTATCTCGCCGCCTCTCATTCCACCATCGAAATGGTGTTAGTTCAGGAAGATGAATTCAGTAGTGAACATGTGATTTATTATCTTAGTTGAACTTTGAATCTGACTGAGCTAAAATATTCGCATGTGGAAAAATTGGCCTTGGCAGCTGTTCAAGCTGTCCAATGATTTCGTCATTACATTTTACTACGCAAAACTACCGTAATTTCCGACTGCAACCCTATGATATATATTTTGACCAAACAATTGCTAGGGGGCAAGTATTCCAAATGGATTGTTATCCTGCAGGAATTTGACTTGGAGTTTGAAAAATCTAAGTCAAAGAAATATTTAGTTTTTGCGGAGTTGATGTGTGACTTCCCGCGTGCTGATACTGAAACTGTGGTGGAAGAGCCCATTGCGGACGAATCCTTGTTTCTTATCAGCACCCTTGATCCATGGTATGGAGATATCATAGTTTATCTCCAAACCCAATCTTTTCGGCCTGAAATTTCAAGATCTTAGCGTCGGAAAATACGTTTCCAATCCCAACAATACAAAATTATTGGAGATACACTTTATCGTCGTGGGGTGGACTCTGTTTTTCGACGTTGTTTAACTCATGAGGAAGCTGAAAAGGTTCTAAATGACTGTCACTCTGGAGCGTGTGGCGGTCATATGTCTGGGTATGCCACAACCCAAAATATATTGCGCGCTAGCTATTTCTGACCGTCTTTGTTTAAAGATTGTATTGACGCGGTCTGAAAATGCCACAATTGCCAAATTTTTGATCGAAATATGTGTGCTCCACTTGCTCCTCTCCACCCTATAATTGTCGTCGGTCCTTTTGCAAAATGGGGTATCGATTTTATTACATGTAACCCTCACTTGACCAGGGGGCATGCGGATATCATCCTTGCGGTAGATTATTTTACCAAGTGGGCTGAGGTGATGCCTACATTTTCGGCAGATGGAAAAACTGCTGCGATTTTCGTTTTCAATCATATAATTGCTAGGTTCGGTGTTCCACAAGTGATTATCACTGATCATGGACGTCATTTTCGAAACATCATGATGACTGAAATAACAGATCAACTTGGCCTGCGTCACGATAGTTCTACTCCTTATTACCCACAGGCTAATTGTCTGGTTGAAGCCATCAACAAAGTTCTAGTCATTATGATCCGACGAATCATTGGGATTCATAAGTCAAATTGGCATAACATGTTATTTTTAGCACTTTGGGCGTATCGAACCTCAGTAAAGACATCAACTGGTTTCACTCCTTTCCAACTAGTTTACGGTTTGGAAGCTGTGCTACCCATTGAATGCGAAATCCCGTCATTGCAAATAGTCATAGAATTACTTCCATCCAGTTCCGAAGAGGAGAAACGTTTGTTGTACTTGGCTCAGCTAGATGAGAATCGATGTGATACTGCACTAGCAATCGAAAATCATGCCAAACGTATTAAAGCTCAGTACGATTGAAATGTTACACCTCGTAATTTTTCGGAAGGAGACCTAGTCTTACTATACGATCAAGCAAACGATAAGCTAGGGGCCAGAAAATTCGTACCCATGTGGCATGGTCCTTATGTTGTTAAGCGAAAGCTGGCAAAAGGGGCCTATGAATTAGTATATTTTGACGGTGTCTCTTTAGGTAAACCCAGAAATGGTCTTTACCTGAAGAGATATTATGCTTAAATCTAGGTGTGGAGATTTTAGTTAGATTAGTTTTCTTTCTAGCTGGTGTGTTTTAGATTAGAAAAGTGTGGTTAGTTTAGAGAGTGTTTTCTGGTCATTATTCCTGCTTATCTTGATTTCACTCTTGATATTGCAGATGTCGACGTCTCTTCAAACATACATTGGTTTTGCTGATGGTGCTTGTCGTAATACACGAAACATTTCTTCCACAGCTTGGGTTATCTATTCACCCTCTGATGAGTTGGTATCTATGCATGGGGTAAGCCTCGGTCAAACAACGAACAACATTGGAGAGTATAGTTCAGTGATTGAGTTATTATCTGAATCCATTTCATTTGGGATTTGGAATTTGATTATGAGGTTAGATTATGAACTCGTTGTATTGCAGCTTAATAGAGTTTATGCCATTAGAAATCCAGTGTTATTAAGATTATTTTTAAGAGTTCATCTCTTGGAACGTGAATTTGACTATATTGAATATCAGCATATTCCAAGATATTTAAATACATTAGCAGATGCAAATGCTTCTTGAATGTTAAGTAGACATTTGCAATAATCAAATAGTAAATTTAAAAACATTCCATAACATTTTTACAAGATAGCCAGTAATAGTGATATAGCATAGCATAGAAGTGTGTCAAATATACATCGTCTTTGATCATAGGTTGAAAAACACATTATGATCGGAAAAAATGATAGTACAAAAAGCAAAAATATCAGATGAGTCTACAAAAGGTGATCATCCTATCACTGGTGATGATCACGATAAGAAACCACTGCTTGGGCCACCCTACAAAGGAACCTCCTGAAAGGTCCTGGGACCCCAATCACATAGCGCTGTAGCCTAAGAGGAATGTCATCTATGCTAGTCTCTGGAATATCTGCTGTCAAATGCTCTAGCTAGTTTTCCAATTTGGCCAGGGTCTCTGTAGATTCGTCCCGTGGGGCTGGTACTGCTGCAGCTGGGTGTTTCCTCTCATAGGGCAGGAGAGTGGCTGGTCTTCGTGGACCTACATCTGCATTTGAAACCTTTTACTATCAGTTTTGGAACGATTTAAAAAACATTTTTTTTTTTTTATTAGAAAATGTTGAAAATGATTTTACCTAAGTCATCCCATTGCTCTCCTGGTGGAAGATCCATGTTTGGGTCACCACGATAATCCACCCCAGCATAAGGAAAATCCCGAATCGCAAAAACTTGGTTCTCCAACCAGTGAAAATACTCAGGAGAAAATCGAACAACTTCTGAACCCTCCTCAGGATGACGGGCCATAACTGCAACCCAACACATCAGCTTGGGCTCTTAGGGAAGTCCATCTTCAACGGAAAGATGCCGTGGGACCAACATTGGGACCCTCTCTAGACCAAAGCTCACAACCACGAAACCATATCCAAAGTTTTTCAGTTGTTCGTTCTTTTCTCTAGTCAGTTGGCCTTTTACATTAGCCAACACAGCTTCGCACCAGTTGAAGACGGTGCCTCGATAATAGTCTACTACCATCCGCATTTGGGATCCGGTGGCCATATGCAGTGCTGCGCTTCTGCAGAGTCTGGTGACAGTAAATGCAATCACTTTGAGTTCAGGACGGGAGATGGTTTTGATATCAATCCCTTTGTCCTTGGTTTGGTCGTTACAAAACTCTAGCTGGAGACTATCGACAGACTGGCCACCTGGCCTAGTCCCGAATAGAGTCAATTGTTCACCTCTCTTGGGAAAACCAGTCAAAAAGTAAATGTCCTCTGGCTCCATTTCGAGCTGGTGGCCACCAATAATGAAACACTGGTCCTGTATATTCCATCTGTCCACCAACCACTGCAGAAAGTCTACTTGGGCCCTCATGCCAGGTATGGCCCAAAATTTAAATAACCCGCATGCCTTTAATGCATCGATTGAAGGTTGATGATTAATTTCAGCAAGATCCACATCTTCGTGCTCCCGTTCCCGCCAACTAAGCATGGTGTATACCCTACATTGAAAGAAAAGGCGGATTAAAACATTTTAAATCAAAGTTTTTGGGCGGAAATTGAAGAATTTGGAATTGTAAAACCTATGTCGCGGGGACCGCACTCTCCAGTTAGAGACAGTGCGTAGGTCCACACTTTACCCGAACAGCAGGTGCGGGCCCCTGGCTCTTTCCTGTGTAGGAAAAAGTCGGGGTCCGCAGGTTTCGCATGCTGCGCCTGTGGACCCCCGCGAGCGGTCTTTTAAACAAAATTCTTCCTAAAAATCAAAATAGAAACCTAAAAACAAAATTCAAATGGTTGAAATGCAAGAGTAAAGTGATGTGGATTACCTGGAGGTGACGATGTTCGATTCCAACGGACGGATTTTCCGCAATCTTCACGGGAAGTTTCTTACCCAAAAGCTCTTTTTTCTCACTCTGAAGTCAAACGGTAAAAATGAATTTACAAAAGCCCTTTTTATAAGATTTTTTGAATAAATGAATTTTTAATTTGTTTATTTTTCACTTTAAAGAGGTAACTTTTGAAGCATTTTTATTTGTTTTAAACAGGTATGCGTAATGTTTGAGTTTTTGTGCAGGATATCGAATTTTTCAGGCAAAATTGATCATTTTCAACAAAAAACATTAGAGTCATCTTTAAGCTCTTTTCTGACTGCTAACATATGAAAAGATTGCCGAGTTTTTCTTTTTAAGCTCGTTAAAATGGAATTAAAAAGACGATCCACTTACAACTCTTTTCTGACCGTATAAACATGAAAATATTGCCAGATTTTTGTTGTTTCAAATTTGATATTGGTTATAAAACGACGTGTCGTTGATCGCTTTTTTACTTTTTTAGATCAGAGACACTAATTATGAAAATTACTCCTTGATCGTAATGGTCAAGTGGTTCTCTCAAGTATTATTTTATACTTTTTCGGGCTTGGGAGACACAAATTTACGAAAAAGGACAACCATGGAGTTTTCTTAAGTTTTTCTTCTGACTCCCTAAAATTGAAAAACGCCAAGTTTCTCCTATACTGGACTCGTTAAAATTTAACAGTAAAGGACCTGTTCAATTACAAACAAGAACGGACCACTCCTTCTTAGGGTTCGAATTTAAACTAAATTGGACTCATTCGAAGGATGAGCTTATAATCAATCAAATGTTATCCTCCTCAAGCTTGTCAAAAACAAAGAGGTACTTGCGAAAAATGGTGGGGGAAAAGAGAGAAAAATGAACCTTTTTGTTATACTGTGTGTCTTAGAAAAACATTTAACCACTCTTGAACACGACACTTTTTGTTCACCTGGCTTGGGAAATCCTTTGCTAACAGTTAATCAAACCACATTGAAAGTCTTCAGCCGGTTTCTGGGTATTAGCTTTGGGTCAATTGTCACCAAAACATCTGCAGTGTCGTTATGTGTTCAAGAGGTCAGTGCAAATAAACCATTCATATTTAAAATATCTGTCATCCATCTTGACCATCCCTGAGTCAGTCCTTGCAACTATATTTCTTCAAACTTGATCTATGATTTCGTGTTGTGGGCTTGCCTACCACAGATCGCTTTCTATCGAATTTAGCTCATTATCTAGAAAGATGATCTAGAAATCGTCAGTACCTTGGGATCTGCATGCCTCAATGGCAGGTTTCTCGCCTTTGACGATAGGTTGCAGACCTTCGATCAAAGGATTCCGTGACATGTTTGACATCAACACATCTATTCACATTTCATGGATTGTACTGAGTACTTTGAAAGCCATTTACATTACTGGTGGTTTCTCTCACACTTGTTAACAGTTTGCATCATTGACTAGTAATTAAGTGGTTTCTACCATGTTCGACTTCGACACATTCATTCACATGGGTAGAATCATACGATTTCGGGAAGTAGAAATCAAGACCCTGGATCTAGTTTCCACCATCCAGGTTGCGAGGAATTTTGTTATTCATTATATAGTGGACTATTCATAAACAGATGGCTGCACCCATACTATGTCTACATATGTCTATTCTTGTGATGTATTACAAGATCATTCCTATATCAAAGCAGTTTAGTTAGTTTTCTAGTTAGTTTTGATCTGAGTATGGGAATGCCTACCTCAGCGATGATATGATGTCATATATATATTTTGTATTGAATGTTTTTACAGGTTCCAACCAGGCCCTCCACAATATGATCCTCGAAATTATAAAGTACTTCACTCTTCTTAGATGAAAAATACTATCTATTACAGACTTCGCACTTTAGGGGGAAATCTGTTGCATAAAATATTGTCACCATGACATTTTGCAGTCAGTGTGAGTCTATCACCACTCATACTATCCTCCTTTGGACGTCTTAAACCTCAGCTCTTCATGTCAAGCCTTAAAAATGAGAGAGAGTCCTTGAAAATCTCTAAAACTCTGGTTCCGCACTTTCTCTTAGCATTACCTGCAGTCCCACACCTCCTGGTCATGTACCTTGTAGACCTACCCGCTCTGTCTCTAAAGGAAAGGGTGCGGACCCCTGTAAAAGTAAAAAAGGCACAAGTTTATTCTTAAAAATTCACTTTGGGTTAATTCTGGATGCTTCTAGAAGGAATCTTGAGGTGGCAAGTTCGCTCCTAGATGGTTCATGCATCCCATAACTAAAGGAGCTAACCCCTTGATGTGAGGAGCTTATCCATTTGAAGGAGGACTCTATCCCTTTGAAGGTGGACCTAGTAACTTCCTTCCTCTGCACTATAAAATGAGGCAGTGGGCTGGTTTCTAGGGAGGTTGAAAGCTGAAGATTTTTGAGGGTAAATGCTATTGGAATTTAGACTTCCTAATTGAGCTTGAGAGGAGAGATTACATACCTTTTGATCTCTTTGGGAAGAGAGTGAAGCTTGTCAAAGTAGAGGAGATTCTTGCTGGACCCTGGGAGGAGCTTGTACAACATCAAGGCACCAAGGTTGTAAAGTTCTTCTTTTTTTAAAGTTAATACAATCAAGTTCATTTTTCTCAATAAGCTGTCTTCTATGGTTTATTTCATGAATTCCTTGATCATCATGATAAATATGGTTTATTATATTGGCTATGCAGGTGTTATTTGATGTGTGCTTGTTTGTGTTTGCAGGTTCTTTAAAAGGAAACTCATTTGGATGGTCGAAGCATGGCTGCCACAAACTAGAGTTGGACTTGAGGTAGGGTCTAAAACATCTCTTGGCTTTTATTTATAAATCACAATATTTAGAGAAAGGTAGAATTTGCTTGTTTTTCTTGTCACTAGATATATGTAGGGAGATCGGTCTTGTCCGCAAGAACGATTTATCTGGCCGACAGTAGCCTTCGAACTGCATTTGCTATGCAAGTACAAAGTAGATCAACACTACTTTAGTCAATCTCCGGGTTTGTTTATGAACTGAACAACTGACTTGAAAACATCCTAAGAGCCCTGGTGGTAGCTCAATAATCTCATTAGATCAGCCCCTATGCTTTGTGTTTACTTTCTATCATTAACTCAGCCTAAATCCCTGAACTTAGCTGCAAATTGTGAGTAAAAACCTAGCTCAGTCTCGTCCCTGGACCATCGCACTATCTCTCATTGGCAGTCTGGATGCATTGCACCTCCCGTGTGCTGTAGGTGAGATGCATCCCTGTTTCCTTGTGTTACAGGTGTGATGATTGAGTGAGACTGTTTCTCCCTCCATATTTTGGTTTTTTCTTCATTTTCTTCAGCTTTATTCAATAGTTTTATTGTCCATGATCAGTATATCACTGTTGAAACTCCCTTCCTTTGCATTATTCAGCCTCCATTGATAAAGAATTGTGAATGTTTTTTTTATTTATTTTTCATCATTTACAGTTCTCCTTTGCAAACAGTAGATTAATCGGATTGTCATCTTTTGATTTGAAAGTGTCGCAAGTGTCGTTTTCAGTCAAAGAAAAGAGTGTCGTAAAGTCTTCCTCTTTTAGATAGTCGATTACACTTTTGCCATTGTATCTGATTTAAATCATCAATTATTTGAAGTGTCGAAAGAAGTTTTCAAGTCGAAATTGAAAGTGTCGTCTAAATCTTCCTTTCATTTTTGAAAAGAAATTGCTAAAGTGTCACTTTGAGGAAAGATAGTTCAAATCTGTACTTAGTTTTCTTTTTGTCATTCACACATTAAAGAAACTGAAAAACAAATACATGCATGTGCATTTTCATTTAGACTGCATGCGGAAATTGATTTAGGAAAGTGCATCTAGTGTGTGCTCTCTGCTCTATGTTGAAAGAACTTTATTTCTCTTTCCTTAGTAGCTAGGATTTTCATTGCAAAAAGAAAGTAAACCACCATTTATCATCTTAGATTGCATATTTAGGAATTGTATATCTACATAATGCAGTGAACCTTAAAGGAAAACTTCTTAAGAAAGATCAACTGTAAAATAAACCTCAATGAACATAAAAACACTTTGGAACCTAACACACAACATTTAGAAGTCTAGGCTAGAGACGTATTCTGGCGTCGTAAAGTCTGGTAACTATCGTTTTCATCGTAGGTTGGGTGATTCCTCCTCTTTGATACGACAAGTGCCAGTACAGACTTGTGCTCCCACATACCGTCGAGTATATATTGGGAGACCACAATAGGTTATATCCTTTATCCTTAGGAAGCCATGTCTGCCGCCCTATCGATTGCAATGCACTGAACACAACATTCAGGAAGATTGATTGCCATACGTAAAAAGTTTTCGGTAGTTTTGCGATTGGTTTGGTAATCCCTCTGTCTAGATTTCTAGAGTAGTCACTTCTGTTCCTTTTCAGGCTCCTTAAAAGAAAAGGTCCATCTGAGTACTTGTCACTTCAGGTTCATTAAAAATCGAAGGCGACTAGAGTGAGATTTAGCTTTTTCTCAACCCTTAAAAATTGAAAAAGCAAGTTGTGTCAAAGCATCATAAAATTTATTTTAATCAGAATAACATCAATGTTCCCTCGTTGGTCTTAGGTTGAGAAATGGAGTCCACCAATCAAGGATTTCCCCTTGGGGGAATCCTAGTCCCTTCTCCACTTGGGGAGATGTTGGTGCACCTCATATGGCTACTTTTTCCCTTCTAGGACTTACAATCGGCCTGCCAGTATGGCTTTTCTCGACCGCTATCGTTCAAAACACCATGATTCATGAACAATCAAATCAGCAATTAGATGATACTCGAGTTACTTCCCAACCTTCTACTTCGTTTGTTTCTCCCTCTCCTTCTTCCTCTTCACTTGGTGAAGCTAGTAACGCTAAAAACCAAGTAACTAAGAAGAATAAGAAAGGGATGGAGAAGAAGAAGAAGAAGCCAATGACAAAAGGGGGCAACCATGCATCGTTTGGTGAAAATCCACACACTGCACCATCCAAATGTAAATCTCCATGTGTCATTTGTAAAGGAGACCACTATCATGGAGATTGTCCTCGCATCCCTCGGATATTAAGGGACTGGTCTCCCCACTTGCACAATCCGGCGTCTTCAACCTCTAACGATCATGTTGAGAGTACATCGTCAACTAGTGAAAGCGAAGTCAATGGAAAAAAAGGAAGATCTAAATTTCGTTGTAGACTATGTGAAGGCGATCATGCCCTCCATGGTTTTCCCTTCCTGGATGAAGCTAAAATAGTCTTGGAGAACCGTCCCGCTTCACCGCTACGGCTTCCTCCTGGATACAAGAAACTCTTGCCGAGTCCATCGCTAGTTGGAAATCCGACTGACACATATTTGTTGTCAGTCGAAGCACCTATCATTGAAGATAAACCCTCTGAGTCCACACTAGACCAAAGTCAACAGGTTGAGATGGCAGTCGACCCAGTTTTGTCTTCAGAGGGTCCACCTTCAGATGATACAGTCACCAAAGAGAATGAGAATGACACCATTCAAATTCTTTTTGTTAACACAGAATCCGATGAACCTGGGGGAAATCTACCCGTTCCTTTACCGCAGGAAGGAAGTTTGTTAGAGATTCATCCGGCTGTCTATTCGGTCCCTCCTCCAAGCAATCTAGTCATTTCCTTCGATTGGAATCTACTAGGGAGACCCCGCCTACCATCTATTGTACCATTCTGAATAATAGTACAAGCTTACAGAATGATCATGGCTGGTACAATCATAGATGAAGGGGCCTCCGTGAGTATCCTTTCCTCAACTGCTTGGAAAGCACTTGGTTCGCCATCGCTTCTGCCTGAAATTCGAAATCTATCAGGCTTCAACAAAGGAACCAGTCAACCGTTAGGGAGCCCTCCAAATTTGCCTATAACTTTGAGAAGGAAAACTGTTTATCTGAACATGATGGTAGTCCAAGGGCCTCTAGATTACAATCTACTCCTTGGGCGTGACTACATTTATAGCGTGGGAGCTATTGTTTCCTCACTCTTTCGAGTGATGTGTTTCCCGTATGAAGGCGGAATGGTCAAGCTCGTAGACAATCTCTATCACTTCAAAATCCGCCAGTGCGCTCTAACCTTCAATATCCACCGTCACTCCTTGCAATATTCCCATGGGTAAGATCTTTTTCTGGTTTTCCATTTGTAATTGGACAGGAGATCATTGTAGTGTGGGTCTGCCCATGCATTCCCATGTTTGTTTCAGTAGTACATTCGCATTCGATCCAAGATCCAAAATTACCTGATCCATTTCATACTCTTCAATTTGCGCAGTCAATCTCATTTCCCTTCATGTGCACAATGCATGCTTTCCAAGTTTCCAAACCATGCGCGGTTCTCCTGACCCTGCGCACCTAGTGATAAGTTCCTGTAGTCCTTTTACAACCTTTCTATCGCGTAGTAGTTTCATGCATGTCTCCAGAAAGGTAGTGAGAATTGAAGGATCCATCCCTAGTTCTAGTTGATCCTTACTACCTAAAGTGGAGGCCTCCGTGAAGCTCTTCTTAGCTTCCATGAATGTCTCTTTCACGCGTTCTAAATCAAATTTAGGTTCCTTTGTAGGAGCCTTGCGAACCCACGCACTTTCTTCAATCTACTTACCTTTGTCATCTCCTATCATGATACCGCTTCTGAGCACTATGTTTACATTTGGGTCCTCTTCGCGCAGCTCAGACCTCATCATTTGAAAATTCTGAGTCGGGGGAGGCTGGAGTACCCCTTTCTTGTGCAACCTTGCTATCAATGTAGGGAAGTCCTCTGCCTCATGATCAAAATGAGTACAGTATAAACATGATGTTCTCATCAGATTCGTACAATCGCGGGCATAGTGTCCTGGCCCTCCGCAATTGTAACAAATTAGTTGTTCACGACCCCTTCCTGGTCTAATTCCACCTCGACCTCATCCGCGCCCCTGAAATCTAGCGCGTGCCATTCTTGCATTTGGGTTGAGGGCTCGTGTTTCAATTTGTACCTTGTAGGCAGGAGTTCGATCCATCATTAGTTTTTATCTTCTGCAAGTTCGTTCATCATGGCCTACCGATCTGCAGAAATTACAAAACAATTGCTGGGATGTCTGCGTATACTTCTGCAATAGATGATAATTATCCATAGTGTGTTTTCCTCCTATATGAAAAATCGTGCACTATAGTGCAGGCACTGCGCTCAATCCTGCTTGTGCCTTCGGTCTTAATGGCATTGGCCCTCCTCCTGCCAAGTAATTTGCGAAGACTAGACAATGGTCCTTGTCATGCCCCTGACCTTTGCATTTTATGCACCATACCTCCTCGCGTGCTTCTGGCCGAGGTGTCCTATCTTGTTTCAAACTCTGCATTTCCAGACACGAATTTTGCAGTTGTGCATGGATTTGTTGGACTCCCAGACTAGGATCTTGTATAGGGGTCTCATGCAATCTCATTACCATCTCCAAAGCTTCGGCCTGGGTGGAAATATTTTGTTGTGACAGTGCTATCCTTAAATGCGGTGTTAATGACGCTACAAATCATGCGTGGTGTTTTCCATCTATCAAATTCATGTTGGCTTCATGAATCATACTCTTTAGTCTCTGGTCTAGATCCCATGGGGTCTCGCCCAGGAGCATCGCGATCTCCTTAAACCCGATAATTGATTGTGTCTCTGAATTTGGCCTGCTAAATTCCCTGTTCAGCGCGGCCTGGATTTCTGTGATCATCGCGTTTGGATGGTCATTCGAATGCTTAATGTACCATGTTAATGAATGATCCTCAAATGCGCTTACCAGTGTAGCCTTCTTTATATTGTCATCCACGACTCCTTATGCTTCCCATACTGCCCTTACCACGAACCAGAATTGGTCTAGATCTTCATTCCCTACTCCTCTGAATATCGGCAATTTGATCGCACTCGCCATACTGAAATATGGTGGTGGCGGAGGTTGGGTGGGTGGAGATGGAGGTGAAGATGGTGAGACGGGTGGCGGTGTAGGTGGAGGTGGTAAGCACGGAATTCGTTGCCTTATCAGACTGACCGCGCTTCTCGGAGAAACTTTCGCGAGCTCTTCCTCGCTTTCCCGTGAGGGTGAAATTAAGGGACTAGTTTCTAATTCTTCACTACTTCCGTTTCTGTAGATCTTCCCACTTCGCATAGTCCCAAACATTAATTTATTCACATAACCCGCTTTTCACACAATAACATCTTAATCCAAGTGTTCAAATATCTATTATACTTACCTTGCAGTCCTTTGAGGAAGCGTCGTTCCGTCTCGCTGTAGTTGACGGTCATATCTACCGCGAACTTAGTGATAAATCCTCCTATAATTCGATCAAGCCAATGGTCCATAGCTTGCGCGATATTATCTTCTGATACTTTTAGTCTGCGCACTAATTCTGGAGTCCACACGATTGGTTTGTCGAGCCTACACCTTCCCTGACTATCTACTAGCTTCGCAATCCACTCATACAACTGAGAAGGAAAGGATGCAAAGAAAATTTCGTGGATTTATGTATATAAGTAGCGCTAAAACAACTGTTCTTTAGATACTCGTGGATTCCTGTTTTCCTGCACCGCGAACTCGTGAATCTTCTTATCCAACCACCCTTCAATTTCTTTCTTTGTTGGATTCCAGTGACACGACATCAGACATCCCTTATGTAGATCCCAGTCCCGGCAATGAAACCATTTGTTGGCTTGTAGGGGCCTAACCCAGGTTCAGAGGTGATTTAGCCAAACAAATCTCGGTACTATTGGCCCTTTTGGCAACAGTCCACAGAGCGCGGACTGAGGTCTCACCTAAAGTAGTATGGGAGGGTGCTAGAACCAGGTTTCCGCACCCTAGAGATGTTTGATGATTTTTTGTGGTCCATGGTTCGACCCTGCGTGCACGTCACTATGTGCACCTATCAGTACCTCGCATCCTGCGATGCTGCCTTCGCGCAGCCCTACTCGTGGCTGGATCCGTGTTATTACCCAATATCTTCCTATTAACCTGATATTAGTTGATCACTTAGCTTATATGTATGTGTTTAGTTATACTTAACAATGTTCATCATTCATACAAGTGCGCATGATAAATAAAATAGTAAAATTGCAAAAGATATCAACCATGTAATAACTCAAAATAGATACACAAGATTTGGAATCAAACTTCTCTTTATTATCTCTTTCCCTAGTTATAGGCCCGACTCTACCCTGTGCACTCAGCTGCAGGGGTCTGCGCACTCAGCTACGGACTCTACTAGGCATCTGCGCACTTAGCTGCAGAGCCTCTTCCTACTACTACGACCCAAAGCACTTAGACCTTTACTCTATGCTCGCTATCTTCTTGACTCCATCCATTTGTCAACTTACTTCTTCCTAACTACTTTACAACTTAGAGCCTCACTCTATTTATACAATCCCATGGTCCGCGGACCATGGGTAGGCCAACACTACATTCAAAACTTAGGGTGGACAACCCTATGACTCTAACATACAATTTATGCTCCGCACCCGCAATTCGCGGAGTCTTTACAACAATAGTACTCAAAACTTGGGATTTGAGCCCAAAAACATGCTGTGGAGGGATTCTATGCCCAACAAAGTGACTGTGCCAATGGGTGGTGTAGTGAAAATTTCATTTGGTTCCTCTCCAAGTCCATAGCAGTCAGGAGTTTGGTCTGATATGAGACCAAATGGGATGCCATTTGTAGCTGCATCTCCTACCTAATATATTTATTTCTTTCTTCAATTGGTTTCCCCGCAGGCCAAATGGGCTCGGTCATGATTGTACTCCTTACTGAACTTAGAATGGCTATCTCTGAGGATGATGAGGCAACAACTTGCAGTGGGTCTTCCACATTCACCTGGATGCCTCATTGGTTTGGCTTTGTATCCACCAACCTAGCTTCTATTTCTTCTTCCTCTACTTCTTAAGCTTGAATTTCTTGCTAGTATGGACATCCTCCATCTCCACGTCCCCAATTTCATCCATGATCCTATTTTGCGCCTTGTCTTTTGCAATTGGAGTCTCAATCTCCATCTCTGTGTTAATGGGCCATGAATACAAGTTAGCCTTCCATTCAATATTAGGACTATATTCACGATCATAAGTTGAGGCATTTATGTTTTTCCTCTTTTTTGTAATGACACCATGAGGGTCATAATTACAAACATCTCCCATGTCAAAATTCATTTGTTTCAGTAAATCCTCAGCTAGCTGAAATTCCTATCTAGAGTTAACAATGAAGGGGCCTATTGGCTTACCTAACTTGAACATGTACCCATTTTTAGCAGGGACAAAATGGACTTGGTCCACATTGAGACTCTGTCTAATGAATTCCAGGGTGAATATCCTCATTGGAATGAACAAAGGAAAGCAATAAGGAGGAAGCTCACACTCATAAACCCTAATCTTTGTATATTCCTTAAAAAAATACTAGTCTCCCACCCTGGTATCCTTGCTGAGTTGGAGGATCACTTTTTGCTGAGGCAAGATTCTTGGGGGGGAACATTGTGAATGGTTTTGTAAGAAATGGCATGTAATATGATATTAATTGGTAATATCCATCATTGTACAATCTCCTCCTAAAAATAACATCCCAATTGAAAATATATTTCCTCTGCTTGTTTGGGGCCATCATACTGAGAGGTAGGCACTCAAACTCATCTACATGGGTGTATGCAAACAAATATAATAGTAAGGAATAATATCTGAAATAGGGTGACTGGGAAATGGGGCAATTCAAATTTTATGGACTCTACTGAGAAAGAGGGTATGTAAAACATGTGATCAAGCTACATCATCTCCCTCATAAATCCTAGGGAGGATTTATTTGCCATACTGGAATTATCATCCCCAAATAAATGAGCAATTATAGATGGAATAGGCTTCACAGAATCTATAAAGATAGATATCGGGAAACTATTAGCGATGGGAAAATACTGCAAGCTTGGGTCAAGGACCATCTATAAAAAATATTGTTTCTCTCCAACTTAGAGGGTACTGTAACTATAAATCAGAGTGGTTTCTGTAAATTTTTTAGGCTCAGGGGAGGCTGGTTATATCAAAGCCTTCTGAATCAACTCTGGCATTACCTCTAGGATTTTTTTCTCCCGTAGCCAATATGAAGTAGCTTTTCTCCTCAACATATGAAGCGACTAGCCAAGAAATGAACTCAGGGAAATAATACAAAGAGGGCGCAATTTGATAGCATAACCCAGTGTCAACTACTCGTAATGGGTCCTCTCCTCTGACATGGTGGCCATAAATGTCGAGCCAAAGGTATGACAGGTGGTAAGGACATGGGGGGTCTGAAATCTGTGCGTTCGTTTCCATCAGTGCTCGTCATCGGAGGAAGGCTTGAATTAATGGGTTTTGGGGGTCTCATTCTTAAATTTTATCATATATAGAGTGAAGTTGCAGGTTGGGAGACCAACAGGTTACCTGATTGAATGGGTGATGGTTGAAAAATAACATTGGTAGAAGTTATGGATCAACTTGGTGGCCAAATGACATTGCAAACCAGTCGAACGAAGGAGGGAATTTACAACAAGATTTTTTTTAAAATAAAATAGCTGAACCGGGAAGGATTTTTATAGGTGAAGGGGGAAACGGTCGTCTAAAATCAAATGATGTCACGGGGGGAACACATGGTAGAAAATTATTTGGGAAGTGACAAGTGACAGGTGGATGGGAGCGGAGGGATTATTTTACCTTTTCACCTTCCTCACTCGCTTGTCGACAACATTGTCGAGTTTGTGACATGGCGGGTGGTCCTGACCTTCCTCTGGCGGGTGAAAGAATGGGGGACGAGATCCTATCATGATCCCCTAGAATCAATCTGTGTCATTGATTGACATATCCTACCCTATTGACTATTCAACTCTGGGGGTAGCGCTAGCTTATTTACCGCAAAACTTACCCCCCCCCATTTCTCCGGGGACTAGCTAGCAGATATGGATGACGATCCACTCTGAAACCTGCTCGACTCTTAATCAAAATGATGTTCCTTTGATACTTTCATTCCTTACCCCGTTGTGCTTTCTTGATTAAGTATGCAATAGTTGTAAGCTCTGGTATTAAAGGCTCATAGTTTATCAGCAAGTCCCAAGCTTATCTACCACCTCAATTCATATAATTTTGAAACCAGAGGTGTTCAATGAAATCCTTTTGAAACCTATACAAAAATATAGTAGATAAGAACATTGGGTTCAACTAGGGACATTGTATTGTATACAATGCACTATGAACCTACAAATTAGTGCCTTACCCCCTTGGGCATCGAGTCATTTTATTCAAACATTCATGAAACAAAACAAGAGAAATAAGAAAGAAAAACATTATTGGCATGTACAATGGCTCACTGATATTTACAATGGATGAGAATGGACCTCATTAATGTTGAAAATAAAGCTTGAGAAACTGCCCATATATAGGCAGTCCAAGCACTCCACTAGCTAAATTTTCTAGCGAAAATGTATTGTTCCCCTTTGCTTCAAAAATCTTGAAAGGGCTAAACCACAAGGGATAAAACTTCCCATTCTCTCCTTTATATTCTCTCCTGACATCCCACCTAAGTACCAAATCTCTTGGTTGTAAAGATCTGTCCCTTGCTTTTCTGTCAAAAATATATTTCATCATTTCTTGATAATTAATCAAATTCTAGTTTACTTGCTCTCTATTTTCTTGAATTTATACTAACTGATTTATTCTTATGGTCAGAGTGTTTGGCTCCTCCTCCACATATTGTAGGATTTTAGCTATTGGAATTGCTAATTATATAGGGAAAATTGCAACCTTCCCATACACTAATTCAAAAGGAGACTTGCCAGTGGAGCTCTTAGTGGTAACTCTATTGGCCCATAGAGCGAACTTCAACTATGAGTCCGAGTTCTTCTGATTTTCAGATATTGTCCTCATTAGAATCCTTACTAAGTTTTGTTAGAGGATTAAGACAATCCATTCCCTTGTGGGTAATAGGTGGTGGAGTGGCTTACTATAATGTTGTACTTTTGGCAAAAATTAATAAACTTGGATGATTTGAATACCTGGGCATTATCAGTGACAATTTTCCTCGGGCAACCAAACCTAGCAAGGATGTTCTCCTCCATAAACTTGATAACCACTGTGTTAGTTGCATTTATGGCTGGGATGGCCTCCACCCACTTAGTGAAATAATAAATGGTCATGAGTATCCATTTATGTTGACCACTGGATGGTGGGTGTATTTCTCCAATGAAGTCCAACCCCATTTCTTGAAGGTTTCTTCTATAAACACAAGGATTAAGGGAAGGGGTGCCAACCTCTATTTTTCTGCAAACATTTGACATTTCACAAAGGCCTGAACATAGGTATTCACTTCACCAAACAACTTAAGCCAATAAAAGCATATGATTTGAGAATTTTATGGGATGTATATATCCAACTATAATGTTCTTGCTATAGGATAAAATGCACAACGTATGGAGAATGAAGATACCCTCAAAGGTCTTCTCTGGACCTTCGGCAGACTGTAAGATTATCTGCAACCATCACAAAGTTACATGCATGTTCATAAAAAATAACTAACTATCAAAGTAGGAAAAGTAGATTACCTCAAACCTCCGTGTAGATTTGCTGGAGAGCACAATGCAGCTAGGCGGAAGTCCTTTGAGCCGGCTCCAGATCAAGTCCTGCACATAGAAGAGACAAGCATAATCACATCATACAACTCTAATAACTAATACATGAATACATAAAAGAACATCTAGTTACATATAACTAAGCTACTCATGCTAAAAGGTATTGGACAAACAACTGAATGAATGATAGTACCAACACCACGGAGTAGACAGTACAACTGCAGTTCTATATTAATATTGGAAGAGTGATTACAACCATCTGTTGCATCAACCTTCCTTTACCCCTCCAGCTTCTCTCTCTCTCCCTTCTTGCCAACTTCTTATGATTTGAGACAATGCTCAACAGTCAAGTATGCTATCCTTTCAAATGCTCTGACCTCTATCACCATAGCCCTAACTTTGCTTATGTAGCAATTGAGTTAGGGTTGCCAAGTTCCTCCTTGAGTTCCCTAGGGCAAAAGCAATGAAGTTGCCATGATTTTCAGCTCTTTCCCATTTGCCTCCTTTTGGATTAGAAATCTTCCAAATAGGTCGATTTTGGATGTTTCCTTGATTTTCTTAAGTATTTCTAGGAACAAATATCTAGATATTTATGAGTCAATTCGTTCCTTTGACCCTTAGAACTTCACCAAGTTTCACTAACGTTGTTCCCATACTAGCAACTTGAGTTAGTAGGGTCACTAACGCACCCTTAGGCTTGCAGACAAGCTTTATAAAGCAGGTTGTCAGTGCATAGCCAACGTTAGTGTGGAATCAAGGCCTGTGATTGTGGTATTTTCTTCAGCCATCATGTCTTTCCCCTCTGAGTTGATGAAGAGGTCAATTTGTTGTATAACAGATGCCCCCTAAATTTTGAGATCAGAGGCTGCGATGATGGGCGAAATACTTTACTTTAACTGTAATTTTCCTTCAAAAAGAGAGAGAGGATCGAAGGTTCGGGTGGTATGAGAAACCTGATACAACACATATATAAAACTACTAAAATCATGTCTTGAGTCGGGCATTCCCATGCTCAGTAGGTATGTCAGAGTGATTTTTCTCCAAAGAGATATGATGATGATAGCCACCAATAAGCACAATGCGGATCCGGTGTCATAATAGAATCATCTTGATAAGCTGTCTCCAAAAAACAATATCTGCAACTTGGGAGAGGAAACAACGCTGAGTGATGCAAGCCTCTACCCAAGGCCTTGATTTCTGCTTCACCGAATAGCATAGATCGATACATGTGAATATATGCATTGATGTCGAACATGTGCGAAATCATCTGATTACCAGTCAATAATGGAGACTGTTAACAAACACGAGGAAGGCCACTGATAATGGTGATGGTCTCCAAGATGCACAATACAATCTAATGAGTGTGAAAGATGCCTTTGTTGTCGAACACCCATAGAATCGCTTAACCAGGAGCCAATAATGAGAACCCCTGATCAAACACAAGGAAACCTGCCACTAATGTCTACAAGTACCAAGAAACTGAATGTGTTTCTGGGTTGTCTTCCTAGAGAGAGTGTTGAAGTTGATAGGAAGATACCTGTCGAAAGGTAGGCAATAATGTGTCCCACATCAATCGACATGAAACGGGACAAGAATGGTTTTGTTTTTTTTAGGAATATTTTGAGCATTGGGTCTAGACAACATAGGGCATGATGAAAGGATATGCTTGATGGGTTGATGGAAGAAACAAAAGGTTAACCCTTGAACAATAGAAGGCACGACAATGGTTTTAACCATGCAACACTAGATTCATGAACACCAAAGAGTGTTAGGATACGGAGATGCAAGAACATCGGGGTATATAGGCTAAACTCATAGGATGGTAGGAATCATATTGAGAGGCCATCACAAGGAAGGTTTATCTGAGGGAGTTACATGTTCAAGGGAACGACTGCTGCCAAACCATGCTTTATAATACGGAATACAGTTGTCTTGTCCACTTTCCTTGTCTGATTAGTTTAATGATTCCAGACGAGTAAACTCATCGATCTTTTCATATTTAAAGAGTCTGAAAAGGACCGAAAAAAGAGCGACTCTTTGCCCTATCTGATTAATTTAATGAGTCCAGACAGGCAAACTCGGCGATCTTTTCATGTTTTAAGAGTTTGAAAATGATCGTAAAAAGAGTGACTCTATATCTTGTATTTGTAATTTAAAGAGTCCAGACTAGACAACTCGGTGGTCTTTTCATATTTAGAGAGTTTAAAAAGATCGTAAAGAATGACTCCATCATGGTCCCTTTGTCATAGTTGTTAACCGGGTGCGACAAAAGGTTAATATTATACCCGGATTGGTTACTTTCCGTGAGTTAATCTATTGAATCCAGATAAAGAGAAACCTATTTTCAATAGATGTCGACCTCATTTTGTTATAGTACGAGGAGACGGACTAAACTCGTTTTTTGTCGTGAATTTTTAATGAGTCACGCGATGAAAAACTCAATACGTTCATCAAATTTTAACGAGTCAAATGAAGAAAACTCAAGGTATATTTTTCAATTTAGTGAGCGAGGAAAAATAGGTAAAAGAAATGCTCATTCCTCCTTCGTAGATTTAACGAGCCTGAAGGAGGGGAAAAACTAGGGGATTTTTTCGATTTTAAGAGCGAGAAATGGTCCCAAAAAAGCAAGTGCTCTTGTTGCTACTGTATATTTTCAACAAGCTCGATGACAAAAACTCGGGAGTTTTCAGTTTAACGAGCGAGAAAAGTACCTAAAATAATGCTCGAGTCATCTTTATAAATGTTTTAACGCGCCTGAAGACAAAAATCAGGATTTTTTCAGTTTTATGAGCGAGAAAAAAGCGCCTAAAAAGAATGCTCTAATGGGCTTTTTTAGTTTAATGAGCTAGAAAATGAGCGAAAAAGAGTTGCTCAGACCATCGTCGTATATGTTTAACGAGCCCAAAGATGACAAACTCAAAGATGTTTCATTTTTTGAGAGAAAAAAAATATCCCATAAAAGAAAAGTTCTCTTTTGAGAATACATAAAATTACAAAAGCACATGTCATAATACTTTTTCAGATAGAGCCCATTTCTGGGCTCCGCGAGTGGGATTCCTTCCCAGTCCTACATTTCATATGCCCCTTTTGAGAGGAATTTCTTGATGATATAGGGACTTGGCCATAAGGGTTGAAGTGTTCCTGCCCCCAAGAGATCATGTTTCTGATCATAGAACAAAACAAGGTCTCCCTCTTGGTAAGAATGAAGCTTAACCTTTTTGTCGTATTGGGATTTTACCCAGTGCTTGTGAGCCTCGAGTGCCAATTTGACATCTCAACGGGTTTCATCCAGATGATGAAGGTATAGTAAGCATTCTTCTTCGGCATTAGTTTTGGGTAGGAGTTCAACGACTATTTGCAGGGAAGGGATCTGACACTCGATGCGTAGAACTGCTTCTAGGCCGTACACCAGTTGAAAAGGTGTAAATCCTATGGTAGTTTTTACTGAAGTTTGGTACGCCCATAGCGCCAAATATAACATTTGGTGCCAATTGGTTTTATGGTTTCCCACCAACCTATGGATCATGGTTTTTAAGATGCCATTTACAACCTCCACTTGACCATTAGCTTGGGGGTAGTAGGAGGATGATTGATCCTGATGAAAACCAATCAACGACATTAAATCAGACATCATATCGTTCTGGAAGTGAGATCCATGGTCTGTAACGATTTTGCGGGGAACACCGAAACGACAGATCACCTGATTGAATAAGAAAAGCATCGTGTTTCTCCATCGTTTCTGTAGGTAGGAAGGGTTTCAACCCATTTCGTAAATAGTCCACAGCTACTATGATATAGTTTTGTCCAGCAAAGCAAACGAGATTACAGGTGATGAAGTTTATCCCCCACTTGGAAAAAGGGCCAACGGAGATCACCGGGTGCAGTAGGGCTCGAGGAGTGCACATTTTCTTTGTGAATACTTGACAAGGATGGCATTGCCGAATGGCCTTAACACAATATTTGAACAAGGTCGGCCAGTAATAGCCTACACGCAATATTTTCTATGCAGTAGATATGCCAGAAAGATGACCGCCACATGCCCTAGCATGGCAATCATTTAAAAAGTTCTCCGCCCCTTCATGAGTGAGGCAACGCCGAAGAACAGTATCCACACCATGACGATATAATGTATCGTTAATCACTATATAATGTCACGCTTGGTGACGGATGTGATGATAGTCACCTGTCGATAGCTCGGGGCGGCACTGTTGGGCTTGGAGGTAGACAAGAATGTCCCCATACCAAGAGTCAGTGGTGTCGATAAGATAGATAGCCTCATCTAGGAGAGGATCATGGGCTATCTTGGTAGGATCGATGATGGGCAGTTCCGACAACAGTTCGGCGAAGACCAAAGAGTTCTTTGCCTTGGCAGCTGTGAAAACCAAATCAAATTGTTGGAGGATCACAATAAATTTTGAATATTTTCCTTCAATTACTTGATGAAACAAAATATGTCTCATGGGATTCTCCAAGGTGATGACAGTAGTCTGTCGCAGAAGTATGTAGTGTTGGAATCGGTTGACAACAAAGACGACTACCAACGACAACTTTTCCACATGCGAATATCTGAGTTCGGGCCTAGCCAGGCCTTTGGACAGATAATATATCACATGTTCACTCCGGTCATCATGCGTTTGAACCAAGACCATTCCAAGAGAGGATGGCGAGGTTGCCAGGTAGAGAAGAAACTCACGACTATAGTCAGGAGCGCTGAGGAGTGGGGCTGATATAAGCGCCTTTTTCAAGGCATCAAATGATCGTTGATCTTAATCATCCCACAGATGTGGCACTCCTTTCTTAAGTAAGTGCATGAAGCCTTTTGTCAATTTGGCATAATTTATGATGAATCGTCAAACAAAGTTTGCTTTCCCTTGCAAAATTTGGAGCTGTAGAACGGATTGTGGTTTCGACAATTGAGTAATTTCCTTTACCTTATCGGGATCAACCCTAATCCCATACTTGGAGACAATGAATCCAAGTAAGTGTCCAGACTCGACAAAGAAAATTCATTTTTGCGGATTCAGGTAGATGTTGTAAAACTCGCACTGTAGAAAGATCGCTCTTAAATGGTTTAGGTGCTACGTTTGTTGCTTGGAATGGGCTGGAAGGTCATCCAAGTAAGCTTGAACGATATGCCTGATATCGTGAAATGCATAGTCCATGGCTCTTTGAAAAGTTGCTCCAGCATTCTTTAAACCGAATGGGAGTTTTTGATAGGCAAAGACGCCCCATGGGCAGACGAAGGTGGTTTTATGTTGGTCTTTGGGTTTTATAGCAATCTGGTTGTAACCTGAGAATCCATCCATGAATGAAAATGATTCACAACTGGTGCAGTCGTCGATGATTTGGTCGATGAATAGTGTTGAATAATTATCCTTAGGACACGTGGCATTCAAGTCTCGATAGTTGACACATACGCGGATGGTTCCTTGTTTTTTATCGATAGGAACCAGATTGGAAACCCATTCCGTTAAAGGAACATGATAGACGAAACCAACATGTAACAATTTTTCTACTTCATTTTTTATGGCTGCTGTTTTGCGGGGATGGACCGGTCGAAGTCTTTGACAGACATGTTTTGCATTGTCGTAAAGCTTGATCTCATGCTTGATGATAGACGGATCTATGCCGGACATTTCCTCATAAGACCAGGCGAATACATCACAGAATTCCTTAAATAGGTAGGTGAAGCTTGCAATTTCCTCAGGATTGAAATCGGCTCCAGTTTGGCTATTTTCCACGACGCCTATCTTGACAGAAATATCAATGAGCAATGTCTTTGAAATATTTCTCATGTTTCCTTCCGCCTCCAAAGTTTGGATGGTCGTATAGGGTGAGGAAATGATTTCTAGTATGTCAGGGGACAGGATTTGAAGAGGCATCGTGTCTGAATCAGATATCGAAACACGATGGTGCCAATCCTCCCAAGGTCGCTATCCTAAACTCATGATTTCTCGAATAGTTTCATTCGTAGGTAGGACTTGATCGAGTAGATCGAAAGAAGGAGCATTTATGGGAGGGGAAGTGGTACCGTTGGCCGTAACCAACGTGACCGGAGATGCAAATGTAGATTGAATGGCTTGGTAGGCCAATTCAGGTGGTGACAGTGGCATTTGGTCTTCGTATGTGTCAAGATCTGAAGGAGCCAGTAGGATCCATGGATTGGTCTGTTCATGAGGAATAGATGAAAGCATGTTGACCATCTGTGGAACCTTGGGCAGTTGAAGAGGGAAACAACCCATGAGGGAAGAAGCCTTCAATAGACTGGTACCGAGACTGACGTAAGAGTCAGGCACACCACCTACTAGGGGTACGGAGCTACTTGGTAATGGTGAATAATCAAGGGTGCAAAAAGACAACTGATCTACTGTAACTACCTTTCCATCCAATGGAAATAGGATGATGCAAAAGATAGTAGATACGATGGCCATCATGGCATATGTCCAACTGCGACCCAACAAGAGATTATAGTCGAGTTTTTTGTCTATGACTTCTATGTCCACCGTTACCGTTTTCCCATACAAAGTGATGGGGTAGCTAGCCAGGTAACCTTTTGGGATGAAACGTGGCTGTCAAACTATTTAAGGGAGTTCGACGGTGGGGATAGGGTTGGAGAACCCAGGGCGAGCCAGCATGAAGCCGACATGACGCAGGTAGAAGCACCTTCGTCAATGACAGTTTTGTGTATACTTTTACCTTTCGAAAAAATTTGCACTTGAAATGCAAGCTGGTGAGAAAGGGGAGGTTTACACTTTTCCATGTCGAAAATTGCAAGCATGGAATCCTATGGGTTGATACCACCAATAGCCGAAAGCAAAGCTTTCCTTTGTGCTGGGCATGTTTGTAATACTTCGAGCATCGACATAGCCGACGACGCTTGCGCCAAGTCTTCTACAATGCTGTAGTTTTGGGCAGCACGTGCATATGTATTGTGTGTTGTGCATCGAAGTGCCCCTTTGGGGGGGCGAATTACAAGGTCAGCAACCGACCTTTCGATATGCAAATCATTGGGCAGCGGTGGGTTTGGACTTGAGGAAGGTTCCTCTGCATGAGCAACAAGAGCTCCATAAGATTTGGCTTGTGTTTGTAGATCTACCATTTCAAATGTGTAAATGGTAGAAGATCCTTCACCAGCTGAAGGATGTTGCGAACCATTGTTGCCCCCTTGCGAGGGTTGTGGTTGGTTTGCAATAAGGTTTTGCTGCTGCTGAGTGGGAAAAGGATTTTTGAGGACAACGGGGGTTTGGCCAATATCCTTTTTAGCAATGTATTCTGTGCATTCCTGAAGATGCAGACAACGATAGGTCATGTGGTCTTCAGCACAGATTTTGCAGGGAAATCTGGCGGGTTTATCCATTTCATTGTCAGGAGGCGTAACAACCTTCTGTTTTGGGTTTGGCTGCTTTGTTGACTGCTCCTTAGAAGGAGAGGTATTTTTCTTATTCTTCTTGTTCTTACCATTGGTATTTTGTGTAGACTACACAGAGTTTATCACGGTGGTAGGAAGAGCAGTCGATTTGGTAGAGGGGTCCACTGTCATCTGGGCAATGTGACCACTGAGTTGTTTTACAGCAGCCCCAGAGGTTGTGCCGACAATCCCGTCGGCATGCGCTCCAGGGTGCTGAGTAGCGGAGACATTGGAGTTATGAGGGGCATTGGGGATTACGTCGTAAAGAGTGCCAGACTGCGAATATATCAGATCCAAGTGCTGGGCATGACGTATGGATTGGTCTTCTGTGACCGCACCACCTAAAGCGACATCTTTAGCGATTTGCGGGAGTAAGGACTTGCAGAACCAGTCCGCTAAGAGATAGTCTGGGAGGGGAGCTTTGACTAACCTCCGCCTACGTCTCCATTCATGTATATGATCGAAGATGTGGGTGGAGGTATCCTGATGTAATGAAGTGAGGAGATCTATCCCAGTCTCATAGCGGATGGGTAGCTGGAAGTGCTTTAGGAATTCCATCGCTAGAGTGTCAAAGGTGTTTATTGACGCGCGTGGTAACTCAATGTACCATTTAGCTACGTTGCCAGTGAGGGTGCGGGGAAAAAGATGTAACCAGACACTATCATCCACCATAGAGTTTGAAACACACCAAAGATGGTAGGTGGTGATATGGGTGCCCGGATCCTCCCCTTGCTTGCCTTCGAACTTGGGGATGTCCGTTGGTATCTTATGCGGGATCGGTAGCCAAAGTAAGTTGTGGTAGATGGGGTCGTTTGTGAGTTTGTACAAGTCGGGTATATCCAACATTGCCAAGAAAGGTAGAGAGTGTGGTGCCCTTGACTCGGACCAAGGTGATGACAATTGACTTGAGGAGGCTTGCACTCCTCCCATCGTTTGAGTCCCAATATTATACATGGGTTGCATGGTATAGTAGTTTCCTTGAGGTATGGCATTGTAGTGTGGATTTCCATGGGGATTTTGATACTGGGGTATAGAATTACCCAAGGATAAGCGGTGCTCCCTTGACTCATCTGAACTTGTGAGTAGGGTGCCCCCATGGATTGGTTGGGACCTCCTTGAGGATTCCCGCCCGTCACAGAACTGACCATTTGTCCTTGATTGACATAAGGAATACTCATGTCAATTAGCGATTGACCACACATTCCTGAGAACGGAGGGGGAACTGTTATGTTCCCTACCTGCATGTGCATATTGGGAATGCCCCCAGATATTTGAATCTGGGGGTTTGAACTGTACGATGGCAGCCAACCATATTGTTGGTGGATGGGAACCATGCCCATATTGCTATATTGAGCATTATAGGGAGCACTGTATGTAGCACTTGTTGAAGGTATGCAGTTTGACACTAACGGGGTGGAACCCGGCATTGGTTGGGTTCCACTCGTAGAGGGTGTCATGTGAGTGGTTGTACCTGGGACAAATGGGATAGCGGGGTTCGCCATCAATAGTGTTGTGGTGACTGTCGATTAGGGAAGTGGTGGAGGACCAAAAGTGTCCCTTAAGTCCCACGACCCGTTAGTCGTCGACGGGATAGATGGAAATGTTCCAACTACCGAAGCAGGAAGTACAGGTACCGCGGGATCCAAGATTGGGTCTGACGGATTTGTAAGCGGAGGGTTTAAGGGAGGAAGGAATCCTTCAGTAAAGAAATTCTCCAGAAAACTTGAATCGTCGGTTGTCCAAATAGATTCCGTGTGAGATCTGGGAGATTGATTCCCCGAAGATGGGGAATCCGGTTCACTGGAGCTCGGCGGATCTTCCACAATGAGTGGAGGAAGTCCTAGCAATCGTCTAGATTGACGACGAGGGCCGAATGTAGCCACGGTGACCATTAATTTTTATCAATAAATTTTATCGTGATATTTAAAGTCTCAAAATGATAACACTCGGATGCCTAAAAAATATAAAAAATACACAAAGTTGATCAATCAACAAACAGAGGGAAATGACCATGTCTGATAAGCACCGATCACTAGAGATGAAATCCAATATCTCAATGAATAACAGAGAAGGTTGGCCAGATGTACAATTACAATTACTCTAGAGCTTCACCTGAACCTCAAATTGAGGGGCCAAGTACTCTTGTGAAGACGAGCAACCTCCCAAAAACTGAAGACAGAGTAGATCCATTTGTGTTAGGTACTAGGACAGCCCGTGCCAGTCACCTTGTGTAAGTCCCTAAAAGTTTGGCCACTAAATATACCTCAGATCACAGACACCACCGGGGGGGACATAGTCGTAGACAGTACGCTGTGTGGGCAGGATACCTGAGTCCCCGACTCAGCTCCAAAATCCCCGAAGGGATCCCAAATACACAGAATACCCAAAGGAGTTGTAAGAGAAGGCAGGTTACCTTGACTTACAGTCCGATGTTGTCTTGTATTTTTCTCCTCTTTTACTGGAGTGGTCCTGATCGTATGAGTGTAGAAGGAATTTTTCTCTCTTTCGACCTTGGGCAGTTTACTCACACTGCCTATACCAAGATCCTAGCCTGCACTAATGTTGGTTTTCTCAATAAAGAGTTACTTATTAATTTTAGGTAAATTTTATGTGTACTTGACTATTGTCTTCGGTAGGGGTGTTGACGTATGAAAAGTGATGAGACTTTGACTCAATAAATCATGCACAAGACAATGCTTTAAAAAAATTTCAATTCGATGAAAACAAGTTGTATTCTACAGGTGAGAGTTTTTCACATATTCATATTCTTTCCATGCATTTTAGTCATGTAACACATGTTGAAAAGTGTGCAACAAGAAATGCTTGTTGAGAATGCAACAAGATGATGGAGCTTAGTGGAAAGAAGTTGCCTTCACTAAGTGGGCCCGCAGGCAAGTTATGGCGTAAAGTCTATTTTTGGATCACAGCAGGAGTGATCAAAGTCTATTTTTAGACTGCTAGTCAAAAATAGAAAAGTCAAATATTATTGTCTCATAATAATATTTAGACTATAAACTTTATCTTATCCTCTTGGAGCACTTCAGTTTGAGCTACAGATGTGGCACATGCAGCTGTCAGAAGGAAATACGTTTTCTTTATGAGTCAGTTGAGCTATTTCATGCAGGACATTAGTTAGAACTCATGTGTTTGAGTTCTGTGGAGTTGGATGAGCAGTTAATGGAGTTGTGTTCAATTTGACTTAGTTGAACTAGTTGTATTTAGTCTAACTGATCAATAGACTAAGTGATGAGTTGTGTGAATTAGTTATTAATTAGTTCACTAATTATTAACTCATAATGCAACTGAAGAATACATCAGTTAACTCAATGCATGTACAGTTCAGTGGAGACAGGTGTTAGAGGTTGAGATTGCTATCAGTTGTGCATGAGATTTTGCACATGAATGGATTGAGTAATTCCAATGAAGACTGCGTAGTGTTGGGGCCAATACCAAGAAATATAGCTTGTGCTCATGTGATTCCCATTTACCTCCTTCTTTTGGATTAGAAATCCTCCAAATAGGCCAATTTTGGATGTTTCCTTGCTTTTCTTGAGTATTTTTAGGAACAAATATCTAGATATTTATGAGTCAATTTGTTCCTTTGACCCTTAGAACTTCACCAAGTTTCACTAACGCTGTTCCCATACTAGCAACTTGAGTTAGTAGGGTGACTAAAACACCCTTAGGCTTGTAGACAAGATTTATAAAGTAGGTTGTCAGTGCATAGCCAATGTTAGTGTGGAATCAAGGCCTGTGATTGTGGTTTTTGATTCAACCATCATGTCTTTCCCCTCTGAGTTGATGAGGAGGTCAATTTGGTGTATAACAGTTCTCCATATACACAATTGTGAAACTCATCAATCACTTTATGAATTTGTTCTTCAACCAGGAATAAAAAAAAATCCCCATTGGGTCTTTCCAATACATCTGACCATTTGAGATGACAACTTTTTGGGAATGCAACCTCAAAGCCCTGTATTTAACTTTGTCAAAATTTATTGGACACCTTAGAAAAAGTAAATAATTGAAAATATGTTTATACCAGTGGGACATAAGGTATTTCATCTAGATTATCCATGTTGATGCCTCGATTGTTTGCTGTTCCTCTACTTTTCCACTTTCTCAATCCTCCCTCGCCATCAAGTTTATACCCAAGGCTTGGAATTTTGCTTGAGACAAAATTTAGCTAACCCTTTACCCTTGATCAACTTGGCGGGATTGATATCCATGTCATATTCCTGTATCTTGGCAATCCACTTACCTACTTTACCTTCACTATCACCTTGCACAAGGATATCTTTCACAGTAGCTGTAGGAACATAAGATGTTATATTTGATTGCATGACATAGATTATGAAATATTTTAGGTCTTTGACTAAGGCATGGGCCTGTTTATCCAACATATTATATTTATCTCAACATATTGTAACACCTAGATGAAAAATGCAATTGGTTTCTTGCGTCCTTCATTATTTTTCTGCAACAAGACAACAACCACCGCGTGAGGAGAAGAAAAAGAAAAAAATGAGATATGGATTTTGATAATCTGGGCTAACTAATATTGGAGCCTCTACAAAATTCCTTTTGATTCTGGAGAATGATTCCCTAGCTTCTACCATCCACTTTACTTCCCTATCCTTCTTCAACATATTTGTGATCTCTTTGACAATTTCAACATAATTGGGTACAAACCTTCTCAAAAAGTTGATTGTGCCCAAGAAGACCCGAATTTCTTTTTTGTTTCTTGGTAATGGAATGTTGTTGATGGCTTCCACCCTTTTGGGAACAATATTTAATCCTTAATTTTCCACAATGTGGCCCAATCGCTTTCCTTCACTTAGAGCAAACTGATATTTCTTGGGGTTTAAGGACAGACAATACTTTATGCAATTCTCAAAAGTGAGATGCAAATGCTTAATGTGTTCTTCATCTGTTTTTGAGAAGACAAAGATGTCCTCTAGCTAAAATACTACAAATTTGTCTTATACTCCAAAAAATGCTATATCCATATCTATTTGAAAAGTGGTTCCAATGTTTATGAGGCCAAAAGGAATTCTGGCATACATAAACGTTCCCCAGGGTGTAGTGAAATCAATTTCATTCTGATATTTGGGATATACAGTGACTTGGTTGTATCCATAGAAACCATCCGTCATGGACATTTGAGTAGACACTACCACCTTTTGCAATATGTAGTCCATTTTAGGAAGACGGTAATTATATTTTAGTGAGGCCTTATTTAGATTTCTAAAGTCAACACAACCTTATTTCTCCATTCTTCTTCCTGACAGGGACTTAATTTTCTACCCAATCTAAATACCTCAAAGGCACAATAATTTTGGCCTGCAACAACTTTCTCACCTCTTTCTCAATTGATGGAAGTAATAAGGGATTAATATGCTCGAGATTCTATTTATATGGCTTCACCCCACTTTTCAAAGGAATTTTGTGTTGAATGATAGTAGTATCAAACATTTTCAAGTCATCATATGACCAAGAAAACACATCCATATATTGCTTGAAAAGGTCCAGATACCTTTGCTTGTATTCTTTAGGGACTCCCTTAGCTAGCTTGATTATTCTAGGGTCTTGTTCTGTGCCAATATTACAGTCCTCCACCTAGTCCTCAACCTCTTGTTCGGTTGGCTTCGCAACCACATCATTTGGGTTAAACAATATTTCCAATGGGACTAGTCCCCTGGGGATAATATTACCCTTTAGTTGTAAAATCTTGTGCTCAACAATAATTTCTTCCCAACCGACTTGTTGTTCATATGTTATCTTCTCATCCTCCTGGTCGATCACTGAGTTTGAAAAATCTCCAATAACCTCCATGAAGCGTTTGATCTATTCCCATATTTAAACACCTGCCAATAATTTACATTTTCTGGTACTGAAATTCTATACCCGATCTGAACTTCATATCTGAGCAATGGGTTTTGAGGAGGCTTAAAATTTCTAGCAACAACTGCTAAGGAGTCAGCCATTCAATCTTTCTTTGGGATAAAAATGGATATTGAAGGCTAGGAAGAAGTTCTCAATCAAATCCCATGCCTCATTATGGTAAGTCTTCAGTCTTGGATGCTTAGTTTGGCATTCAATTTTGATTTTCTTTACCACCAACTATGAATCCTAAAATATTTCAAAGCATCCAATGTTGAGATTTTTGGCAACTTATAGTCCTAACAACAATGCTTCATATTCAAAAATATTATTAGTAGCTTCAAAATCTAGTTTGAAAGAGAGAGGAATCATGCTACCTTCTGGAGATATCAGCAACACACCTGCTCCATTTCCTTCCCTGGAATAAGCACCATCAAAATATAATTTCCATATTTTGTTAGACTCCAATGGTTGTTTATTGAGTTGGGCAGAACATTCCACCTTCAGTTTCATCCATGATTTGATCATTTTCTTCTAGCAACAAGAAAGAAAATTCCTTCTCTTTACCATACATAGGAGCATTATTTGAATAATCAACCCTTGTAACTATCTTCACAAATATAGATTCTCTATACAATTGTCGTTCTTCTCCACCAACCACATGAATGGTATCATATGTCAAATCTAGTTTGATGGACCCTCCAATTTTCAATTCCCATGATATCAACAAAAGCATACGAAACGTTTCATGGATGTCAACAACTACAATGTCCATTACCACACTTTTTACTGGGATTTGAGCCAAATTGACCACTAGGTCTTTAATCATCCCCAGACATTTTACCCTCTTGGAATCAAAGGAGTATAGATATTTTATGGTTTTGTTATTTGCAGTCCTAAATGCTCCATAACAGACAATGGCATCAGGTTATGAGACACTCCTGAGTCAAGCATATAGTTATGCAGTAGGAGATCGTGAATTACTAAGGTAACATAAAAAGGGGCAATGGAAGAGTCTTTGTCCTCAATATGAGGTCCAAATACAACAATGGGTCTTTCCTCTTGAAGGTTCAGGCTATCTTGTAGAGGGCCTACAATGGGTGAACACATGAATTGAGATACTTGAGCTTTATAATTAGGCTGCTTCAATAATTTAGTCAAAGGAACAAATATTTTGACCTTTTCCAACTCTTTTTGAAGGTTGAAAGCAAAGGGGTTCCTATTAGTTTTGGAAACATCAGCAGGTTCTTTATCCTCATTACAAACTGGCTTGAATTGTGGTGGAAAGTACTCTATTTTGGGGATTTTAGTCTCATGAGGAATAGTATCTGAGGACTCCTTTTTGTTTGGTGGGACTTATTCAAGAGGTTTATTTCCTTTCTCTATTGAATTAGGAGGATTTTAGTGAGGGAGTTCCTCATTTTTATCTTGCATTCTAGACCTTTTCCTAGAGGACCTAGGATAATATTTTCTATGAAAATGACCCTGCATGAAGTCAACAAACTGTCTACAATAATAATTAATCTCATCGTCATCTAGTGGGGCATCCAAGTCATCCCCTTCTTCCTCATGTTCTTCTATTTCATGTTCCTCATCAGAAAGAGAAGAGAACTGGTTTTCTTGGACCTCTATAGTATCTTCATCATTCTCCTTAGGATCATCTTCTAGATACAAAGGGGGATGAATATGGTCTTGTTGATCCTTTCTCTCCCTTTGCAAGAGATGCAAGGGTGACCTCTTATATTGAGGTTTGAAATTTCGGTTCGGAGTTGGTTGAATTTGTCGAGGTGGGTTTTTGTTTTCCAACTCCAGTTTCACCAGCTATTTAGATATATTTCTTATTAGTTTTTTCATATCCTCTAGTTTTTTATCTTGGGTTTCATTTGCATGACCTGAAGAGATGGATTCTTCCTTTCTCCTCCTCTTATTACAATACTCAAATTTTCCTTTCCACTTCCTAGTGGAGGTGAAGTTTGCTTCAACTTGTGGAGAATCCATTTGAATATGGTCCAGGGTACATGAATTCCTTTCTTTAAGGCTGAACCCAAATTCTGGCTCAAATTCTCTAGAAAAAACCATTTTGGGAACAACTTGTGGAGGTTTAATTTCAGCAGAAAGGCTATTATACAATTTGTTGAATATCTTTATAAATTCAGAAACATTTTCATTTGGTTTTTTCTTCACTACATTAAATTTTGTGAGGATGTACCCATGATCCTTTTTCTCTCCCCACTTATGCATGAAAGAGTTTTCCATCTCCTCCCATGTAGTGATTGAAGAATTTGGTAAATCTTTAAATCATTTCCTGGTCTCCCCATCTAGAGACTGAACGAATAGTCTTGATACTACATCCATATGTTCTACATTCAAGTTTTCAGCAAATGCACAAAAAATTTCTATATGCCTTTGAGCTGAGATATCATCCTCTATAGAAAATCTTGGTAGGAGTTTAAGATAATCTTGAAACATCCCATTTAGGGGCTATGTCAAGTCCATTGGAGCATATTTATTTAAGAGAAAACTAGGGACAACCATGTTTTGCAAGGGAGGTGGTAGAAGGCTTATTATAGCTTCTTGTTGAGGAGCTGTATGAATTGTTGTAGCTAGTTGGAGTAGAGGTGGAAAGCTAGTGATGCTTCGAGTTGGGCTATTTATGAGGATATATTTGACTTTTTCTTGTTCCGGGGAGGTGTGAAATGTGAAGGGAGGTGAACTGAAAAAATCTTCGTCAATTTTGATTCTGGAGGAAAATGGGCTAAACAACACACAACGTTCTTCAGAATATTTCAAGGCTTTAGAGGAAGATTCAGAGAAATTTATCACAAACTTATGAGAACTGGAGGTTGAAATTTTAGGAAAAGAGGTCACAAGATCTTGATTTATAGGAGTTATTTCTTTCCAAACCATCCTAGATATGATTTTTTCAGGGTCAAAAACTGGGGAAGTTTTCTGTTGAGAAGTGTCAGACTGAGTATGGGGTCTCTTGAAAGCCAGGGTGCTCAAACAAAGATTTAGATAGTGGATTCGCCAAGGTGAAAAATATTCAAACCACACCCCTTCTTACTCACCTAACTGAAGGGTGTACAAGTGTCATACCTAGGGAAAATATTCTTATTCGTCCCCGACAACGGTGCTAGAAGATGTTGTTGCTCCTAGAGGCAACCCCTGAGTTGAAGAGAGACTAGTGCCTAGGACATATTGAGGAGAGTTTGTAGGATTTTCTGGAATTGTTTACTCACACTCAATATTAACATATTTTAAGACAAACTGGTTCAAAATATTCTTTAAGAAGAGAAATGCAAATCTGGTAGCAAAGTAATTCTCATAGAAGAATTAAGGTTCGGCTTCAGTGGGCAACATTACATGAGCATGTAGTTTTATCAGTTGTTGAAGTGAATTGGAGAGAATAATTATAAAGGAATGAAACTAAATACATAGGGATTAGTTAAGAATCCAATGCATTAGACTCCAACATGAAATGGATGAAAGAAACACTTAAATTCCATGTTAAATTACATGGAGTGCATATTAAGGATGTCAATTTTTATTAGTCACATGCATCTTAAATCAACATTAGACATAGATGAATCCATTATTTCATAAAAATCACATCCAACAACTACTATTACATGTAATATGAGAATAAAAGTGAAGGTACATGGAATAAACACAAAAGAAGAATACATACTACAATTTCATGTGAGCCAGAATCACTAAAAGATTTAATTAATATTCAAACAAGGCATACATTTCATTCACAATTGCAAAGATTCCCTCTTGAAACAAAATTTGGAACCCTTGGTTCTGTATCATAAATTGCTTTTTATAGGGCCTCAGGAAGATCACCCCTTAAAAAATATTCTTTCTTGATTTTACAATGCATCATCATAACAAAAAGATATAAGCGTGCTTAGTGGCACAACTGTACTGGCTGGATCCTAACTAACTGGAATTGAGTCTTTGAAAATAAAATATTTACATAAAACATAAAATAGAAAAGTGTCATGATTGACACAATCAACAATATCTTCAATTCTGATGGGCTGGTCTAGGAGGAAGTGTTGCTGGATTGATGATTTGGAGGTGTGGAGGATTAATGAACTGATCGCATCATTGCCACAATTATGGACTTGGTAGACGAGCGTGAAAGAAAAATTGATATGCAATTTTAAGACTAGTAAGCCTTGCATAGTTTATCCTGGGACGAAATAAGGTATTCACTAACCCCAACATTTGAAAATCTTTTCTCAAGTAGTTTACCACAATTTTACCCTTCAATGTAGAAGTCTTATCGTTTGATGAATCAACCTTGGTTTTAGCCTCTACCAACATCTGACTGTATTTCTCCCACGGGGTCAGCACTCCCACGAAATCCCAACAGCTGGGTAGCCCTGCTTGAACTCTCTCCTAAAACTCTAAGTTAAAGGTAGCAACATCCTTCAACACTACTTCTAGGCATTCTTAAACTTTGGTTCTAGCCACCTCCTTTTGGACTACTTTGGAAATCACCATGATTGCAGACACCCTATCCACCACATCTATAGTCATGAACTCACTGAGTGGCTTCTCATTCACATACTGGATGAATTTATTAGCAATTTGGGAATTGATTTAACCATATTATTTGGTAGCTAGGATGAAGAACTCATAGTCTTTGATCACAATATTTTTCTCATCCATCAGAGTTATGTGTTCCCAGTTTTTCTTCATCTCTGCTGTTATCTCATCCCAGATCAGTTGTTTAGCTTGTAGGAGGGACATATTTCATTTCAGTCTGTCTTTAATTTTAGATATCTCCTGATTAGCCACTTGCAGGCTCTTTTTGATCAGTTCTGCATTGGTCTTGGCAGTCTCGAGCTAATTTTCCTTTTATGCTAGGGCTCTCTGGGCAATGTCTAAGTCCATCTGCACCTTCTTAAGTTCCCCTTCCGAGGGTTGGAGCTTAGTGGGGGTCTTTGTGAGCTGTTCTGTGGGATTTTGAGGGTTCTCAGGCATGGGTACTACATAAATGTGAGTATCTATCCTCTGTTGAATCTATGCTACTTGCTTCTTGAGAGCCACCACCTCATTTCTCATGTCAATCAACTCTTTTTCCAGGACCTATTTCTCTTCCTCCACCTGTGCAAGTTCTTTGAACTAAACATGTTCGCTGGTTGACATCTTTAGCTTGTGCATCATCTCATGAATATTTACTTATGAGCTCTAGAGTAAGGTCTCAAAAGTGCCTTTTTTCCTCTAGGTTCACTCCCAACTTCACAACCAATTATTTGAAATTCTCATTTTACATGTATAGAGCTATAGAATTAGCTCTCTCCTACTTCAGTTTGGTTGCAACCTTCTCCAACAACTTCTCAGCCTTGCTTATGGTCATGAGATTCTAATTTAGCTCACTGTACAACATTTCTCCCACTTTCCTGTGGAATTTGATCTTGTCAGGTAGAGGGACACTTGTCAAGTCCAAAGACACATCCAAAGCTTTAAACTAGGAGCATGATGGAAGTGACTGTGCTAATCAGTGGTGTAGTGAGAACTTCATTTTGTTCACCTCCAAGTCCATAGTAGCTAGGAATATGGTATGATATGAGACCGAATAGGATGCCATTTGCTTCTGCATATCCTCCCTAATTTTTATATTCTTTCTTCGATTGCTTTCCATGTAGTCAAAATGGGCTCAGTCACAATTATACTCACTGCTGAACTCAGAATGGCTACCTCTGAGGAGGATAAGGAAACAACTTGTAGTGGGTCTTCCAAAGTCACCTGGAAGCCTGTTGGTCTATATTTGTCTCCACCAACCTAGTTTCTATTTCTTCTTCCTCTGCTTCTTGAGTCTTGGATTTCTTACTGGTATGGACATCCTCCATCTCCATGTCCCATGTTTCATCCATGGTCCTCTTTTGCGCCTTGTCTTTTGTAGCTGGAGTCTCAATCTCCATCTCTGTTTTAATGGGCCATGAATCAAAGTTACCCTTCGATTCAATCTCAGGATTATATTCATGATCACAAGCTGAAGCATTTATGCTTTTCCTCTTCTTTGTAATGACACCATGAGGGTCATAATGCCAAACATCTCCCATATCAAAATTCATTTGTTTCAGTAAATCCTCAGATGTCTAAAAGGCCTATCTAGAGTTAACAATGAAGGCACCTATATGCTTACCGAGCTTGAACATGTACCCCTTTTTAGCAAGGAAAAAATTGACTTGGTCCACATTGAGACTATATCCTCATTGGCATGAACACAAGCAAGTGATAAAGAGTAAGCTCACACCCATAAACCATAATCTATGTATATTTCTCGAACAAATACTAGTCTGCCACCCTAGTATCCTTGTTTAGATGGATGATCATTTTTTGCTGAGGCAAGAGTCTTAGGGGGGGACATTGTGAATGATTTTGAAAGCAATGACCATGTAAGAAGATATGAATTGGGAATAACCATCAATGTCCAATTTCCTTTTTATAGATCCAATTGGGAACATCACTTCCATCATCCAGATCAGTGTTTTAGGGCTCATAAAACCATAATTTCAGTTGCTACATTCCCTAAACAAGTCACCCTTTTGAATGCCTCCTTCCCAGAAAATTTCATGACTTGAAGACATCCTGAAATAACCTCTAAAGGGACTAGCGCAGGTAGGCCCATGTAAGGGTGCACTGTAGAGTATTTGAGTCCATTCTAGGGTGCTCTATAGAGCACTTAGGCCCTCTTTCCCCTGCATTTGGTGAGATTGAGCAAAATTGACACATGTTTTGGGGAATATTCTTATCTCTTGGAGTCATCTAGAAGTTTCCCTCACTTATCAACTCCTATGAGCTTGAAAATGGATGAGGAATGAGTTAAGATGCATCCTATCCTCTCATCCCTTCCTCCATGGAACTAACTCTAAGTATGGAAGGCCATTCAATACCCCCATTTATGACATAACCTCCTTCATCCTCCTATAAAATTGAACACTCATCTAAGTGATCAGGTGCTGGACTATGTTGAATTGTAAGGAGATAATGTTGCTATCAGAATTGACTTTGAGACAAGTATTGTTATGCTATAAGTTTGTCATGTTTTTGATGTGATGTGGATGGGATCAAAGATGGAGGAGTGACTTTGAATTAGACTTGATTGTTGTAATTCCTTCTTCTATTCAATAAAGTATTTGATCCTTTTTCCCATATGCTTATCTTGTTATATGATGCTTATATGTGTGAATGTATCTAATTCCATTTACTTGTATTCAATAGATATTTTTCTTTGATCAGTTCTTTGTCTTCTGTTGTTCTTTACAGGTACTTCTCAAGCATGTTAAGTACGAGTAGAAGTGACAGGATCGATACAAAGGAGACAAGAGGAAAGCGGAACTACAAGTAGGTCTTCTAATCTTCTTTGTATTATCTATTGCTTATAGGAAAAGGCTAAAGTGCTTTAAACTATTGTTCTAGATATGGCTACTTATCTAGGGAACTAGTATTTATCCGTAGATACCAAATTTTCCAAAACAAATTGGTGACTCCGCCGGGGATAAATTATCATTCCAAGTAGCTTATCCACATCCTAGGACACTCTATCAGACCTTACTTCCTTTCATTGATTGTATTTCAGCCTTGTTGAAGTTTTTTTTGGTCAAAACATTGAGTTAGATGACTCTTGAGTGGCCTCTCAGGAATCAACGTAGGCTTGGTCAGGGGATAGTGCTCTGCAGAGCACTCTTGAGTGAGAGATAGTGCTCTATACCGTAGTTAGGCCCTCTTTGACCTGTGCTGATCCACCTTAGGGAAAATTTTCACCTTTGGATTGGGTTTTTTCTCCAAATTTCCTTCTGTTTATGTTTGCTGAAAGATCAATGATTGTAGTATCTCTGAAATCAACTTGTATTTCCTCTTTCCAGCCCTACTTTGGCTTGATTGATTAATGTTTCTTAAATGATTTCTTTATCATTATCATTTCATTGCCAAAGTTAGATTATAGTCGATTAATCTTTGTTCGAAAGAAAGTGTCATAAAAGTATTCATTTCCTTCGAAACGGAACTGTCGTAAAGTCTTTGTTCTTGCAAAAAGATTGATTGATTGTATGTGCATTAGTTTCCTTTTGTTCATAATAACATTAAGGGAATTGAAAAGAAAAACATGCATCGTGCATTGAAAAGTTTGTGTGTGCTCATAGGAATAGTTTAGGGAAATTGCATTAGATTGTGCTCTTTACACTTTGATTGAAATAAATCTGATTGCTCTATCCCTACTAGCTAATATTTTCATTATTAAATTGAATGAAAAAATGATTATCATCTTAGTTTCATTCTAGGAATTGCAAACATACATCACGTGGGAACCTTGAAAGGAAAATTCTAAATAATATCAACTTAACATTTATTTGAATTTATCTAATGGAGCATTGTCACCTAACGAATAACATTTAGAGGTTCTAGGCTAGAGACGTGTTCCGGCGTCGTAAAACATAGCAACTATCGCTAACTTGTCAGCAATACATCCCGAGTGTGATACCTCATTCCACGTATGTGAGTATATTTTAGCTCATCCATGTACCTTAGGGTATATAGGGTAGTGTTACAGTGTGTAAAGTATATGGGAATGCTCTCACTATGCTGTTTTGCATTAGAAAACGCTAATACAGATTGGGCCTCCACGTACTTTCAGGTATATATGGGAGGACAAAACTAGGTTTCTATCCATACTTAGGTAAATGAGTCGGCCGCCTTGTACACTGTGATACATCGGACACATCATTCAGGGAGATTGCCTGCCCATACTTCTCAGTTCGCTGGGAGGTATTTTACAGTTTCACAGTTGCTTGGTAAACCTTTTGCCTAGATTATCCTCATTTTTTTTTGTTATGTTACTTTGATTAAAATAAAATTCATTGACCACGGATAACATCCTCCACGCTCACTCCTTAGTTGATCTTAGGTTGAGACATATGGCGACAAATCCGGAGTCCACCGATCAAGGAATTCTTTTTGATGGGAATCCTATTCCTTTTCCTCCTTTCGGAAATATTGGTGCTCCTTATATGGCTACATTGTCCCTTCCAGGACTTACCATTGGCTTGCCAGTATGGTTGTTTTCAACCTCCTTGGTTCAAAATGTCATGATTTCTCTGCAATTGAGTACTCCTCCAACTGGAAAAAATCAACCTCCAATTGATCCTAAAGTTGACCCTTTGCCTTCTTCCTTGGTTGTTTCTTCCTCCCCTTCTTCCTCTTCGCCTGGTGAAAGTATTGGTACTAGTAACTGGGTGGCTAATAAGAAGAAGAAAGGGAAGAAGAAGAAGAAGAAGAAGAAGAAGAAAATTCAGCAGGGGGGCAACCAAGCAACCATTGCTTTCAATGCAAATTCTGATGAGAAACAGTTATATAAGCCTCACAAAGTTCGATATCCATGCAAACTTTGTACGGGGGACCATATTCTTCAAAATTGTCTTGGTATTCCTAAAATATTAGAAGAATGGTATTCTCGTTCACATCATCCTGTGTCATCAAATTCTGGAGATCATGCTCGTGACACACCATCAACTAGTGGTAGTAAAGTTCATGGAAAGAAGGGTAAAGCTAAGTTTCCCTGTAGGTTATGTGAAGGGAATCACCCCATTCACCTTTGTCCCTATTTGGATGAATCCAAAAAAGTGTTGGATAACCGTCCTGCTTCACTGCAGCAACTTCCATCTGGGTATAGGAGACTATCCCTTAATCCTTCACTAGTTGATAAAGTGACTAACCCAAATCAACCATCTGTCAAACCCACTCTCTCTGAATGTGAATCCCATGAGTCTATACCTGACCGATCATAGGTTGAGGAAATAGTTAACCCGATTTCACCTTTAGTTAATCGTATATTTCCCATAGAGAGTGAGTATGATACCACTCAGGTTCTTTTCGTTTCTTCAGATTCCAATGAGCTTGGGGGCAATCCTCCTGTTCCATCAAGACAGGAGGAAAATTCTCTCACTCTCGTAACTCAAGGGGTTAATTCTCCCATTTCTACAGTACCCCGTACAAGTAGTCTGGTCACTTCCTTTGATTGTAATTGATTGTTAGGATATCGTATTCCTTCTTGTGTGCCTTTCCAGATCATAGCATAGGTTTGTAATATGACTGTACCTGGCACTATCATAGATGAATGTGCATCTGTGAGTATCCTTTCCTCAACTGCTTGGCAAGTGCTTGGTTCACCACCACTTGTGCCAGTTACCCAGAATCTGTTGGCTTTTAACAGAGGAACCAATCAACCATTAGGTATCCTCCCTCAGTTACCTATTACTTTGGGAGGAAAATTTGTTTATCTCAATGTGATGGTAGTCCCAGGCCCTTTAGATTACAATTTACTTCTTGGGAGCGACTATGTCTATGACATGGGAGCTATTATTTCAACACTCTTTTGAGTGATTTGTTTCTCGCATGAAGGCATAATTGTCACCATTGACCAGCTTGCATTTCCTGGTCCAAATATGGCTTCCAGTCAACCATCTTCCCTAAGAGGTCCTTTTGTACCAATGGTATCATCCCTGCCATGGGTTAATTATGTGGCAACCCGTTCCATGCCTACATCAACTGACGATCAATTTAGTGATGTTGTACATTATGTACTGGGGGCATTGGAACTAGATCTCTCTAATGGATTCCTTGCTATGGATCCCTTCCAGAGCATTGTTCTCCCATCTGATGAGAACCTCTTGGAAGTCATGACCTCTTATGAGTCGTGATTGAAGAAAATGAGGATAGTTCTTTTACTGTGTCAACCTCATTAAAAAATGAAACAAATCCCATGAGGATAGTTCCCTGTCTTGTGTCAACCTCGTTAAAAAATGAAACCAAATATATGAGGATAGTTCCTGGTCTTATGTCAACCTCGTTAAAAAATGAAACAAAGGGTATGAGCATAGTTCCTTGCCTTCTGTCAAGCTCGTTAAAAAATGAAACAAGGAGTATGAGTATAGTTCCTTGTCATGTGTCAAGCTCGTTAAAAAATGAAACAAGGAATATGAGCAGAGTTCCTTGTCTTGTGTCAAGCTCATTAAAAAATGAAACAAGGTCCCCTGGAGCAAAGTTCCAATTTGATTCTTTGATTAGATCTCGTAAAATCCCAGTCGAGTCTTTCACTTGATCTCGTAAATGAACCTTCATTCCATCCACCTGATATCCATGAGTAGTCTACTTAGGTGAATGTAATGAAGCTTGGGGGGCATGCACCTAGTGGTAAAGTTAAGTTTCCCTGTAGGTTATGTGAAGGGAATCACCCCATTCACCTTTGTCCCTATCTAGACGAAGCCAAAAAGGTGTTGGATAACTGTCCTGCTTCATCGAAGAAACTTCCATCTGGTTACAGGAGACTCTCCCTTTCATCATGTTGGGGGCATGTAAACCAATCTCAAGCATATTTCTTCGTTTCAAGCTTGTGTAAAAATGAAATTGAATCCAAGCATAGTTCTTTGCTTTAAGCTTGTGTAAAAATGAAACTGAATCCAAGCATATTTTTTCATTTCAAGCTTGTGTAAACATGAAACTGAATCCAAGCATAGTTCCCTATGGTTCAATCTTGTTTAAAAATGAACCCATTTCCATTTTAACCCTCGTGATTGCAATTCTATCAGCTTCATCCATTGAATGAGCGTTGGTTTTTCTCCTTCCATCGTCACTGTCTGCTTGGCCAATCATACACTTTCACTTGGTTGTTTTACCCTTTTTGAGGAACAGTTGCAATGAGTGGTCTTATTAGCCAACATCTTCATGTAAATCAACATGTTTTGAGAAGTTCCAACATCACTGGAACTAGTTGCTATCCTAGACACCACTCGTTCCTCAAAGTGGAGTACTCTTTAAGCTCTTTTCAAACTCTTGAAATATGAAAAGATTATCGAGCGCTTGTGCTTTTTAGCTTGCTAACGGATTGGAAATGACATATACTCAATATAATTTTAACCCTTTTTCGGTATGAGATAGATTATTTACGAAAAAGGAATACGTTGATTGAACATGGTCAATAGGTTCTCTCTTGTATTTTTTTATGCTTTTTCGGACTTGAGAGACAAATCTACGAAAAAGAACTTGTGGAGTTTTCTTTTCATCCCTTTTCAAACTCTCTAAACATGAAAAATACCGAGTTATCTTTGTCGTTAAACTCATTAAAACATCAAATAGCGACAAACTTGTCGATCATGACAAGGCCAAGTTTCACCTTCACTAGACTCATTAAAACATCAAATAGCGATGGATTCACCCGAATGGTGGAATTATACAACAAGCATATGTTATCATCCTCAAGATTGATAAAAATAAAGAGGTACTGGTTAGCAATGACTGGGGAAAATGGAAAAAGGGGTAAACCACTTTATGGTAGTAGGCTTGAACATGACACTTCCACTTCATCACCGTGACTACTTGGGTTGGTTATAAGCTTGATGGTTATCATACCGTTGGTCTATCATACCATCCATCACTTTGTTTTGGGTCAATGCTACCAATTCATTTCAATGTCGCCAACATGTTCAAGAGAATTCATCCAGTTTAAATTCATCCTTTGCAGTACCATAAACCTTCATTTTCATGACTGCCATTCCTGAACCTTGTGTTGTCAGTCAAATTCCGTGTCCAAAATCATTACACTCATTTTGTGTCGTTAATGTGGGATACATCAAGGCCCTCCTGCCATGAGTCACTTCTTGTCAACATCAACACATTATCCAAGAAGTTGACTTAGAAACACCCTTCCAGTACCTTTAGGCTTGCATACATCAATGGCAGGTTTCTCGCTTCCAGCGATAGGTTAACATCACTGGCCTTCAACTGAAAGACTTTGTATGGTGTTCAAAATCAAAACATACATTCACACCATGCATAATGTACTACAGTACCTTGAGGATCATTATCATTATCAGTGATTTCTCTCGCGTTTGTTAACAACTTACATCATTGGCTGGTAATCAGACGGTGTCTTCCCATGTTCAACTTCAGATCACATATTCACATGGTTAGACTCGTACTTGAGCAAATGATTGAACGAGATAGAAGACCCCGGATCTAGTTTCATCCATCCAGGCTGTGATTTCAGGAGCACTAAATCATATGTACAATGGCTTTACATTGATGGTCATTTTGATCATCGGTATATATCTGTAGACGAATGTCTGTGTACATGTAATGAAATTTTATATGCTAAGCATGGGTATGCTTTCGCTAAGAAATTCATGAAAAAATCAAAAAATCATGATATATGTATTGTAATTGATGCAGGTCACCTTCCACTTCGAAACCTCCTCATCACATCGTAAAGCATTTCATTGGACACTAACATTTTTTTGACTTCATGCTTTAGGGGGAAACGATTACAGATCCAATTGGGAACATCTCTCCCATCATCCAAATCAGTGTTTTGGGGCTCATCAAACCCTAATTTCAGTTGCTACATGCCTTAAACAAGTCACCCTTTTGAATGCCTCCTTCCCAGAGAGTTTCATGACTTGAAGACATCCTGAAATGACCTCTAAAGGGACCAACGTAGGTAGGCCCATGTAAGGGTGCACTGCAAAGAAGTTGAGTCCATGCCAGGGTGCTCTGCAGAGCACTTAGGCCCTCTTTCACTTGTGCTGGGTGAGATTGAGCGAAATTCACATAGGGTTTGGGGAATATTCTTATCTCTTGGAGTCATCTAGAAGTTTCTCTCACTTATCAACTCCTATGAGCTCAAAAATGGATGAGGAATGAGTTAAGATTCATCCTATCCTCTCATCCCTTCCTCCATGGAACTAATTCTAAGTATGGAAGGCCATTCAATACCCCCATTTATGGCATAACCTCCTTCATCCTCCTATAAATTGAACACTCATCTAAGTGATCAGGGGCTGGACTATGTTGAATTATAAGGAGATAATGTTGATATGAGAATTGACTTTGAGACAAGTATTATTATGCTACAAGTTTGTCATGCTTTTGATGTGATGTGGATGGGATCCAAGCTGGAGGAGTGACTTCAAATTAGACTTGATGGTTGTAATTCATTCTTCTATTCAATAAAGTATTTGAACCTTTTTCCCATATGATTATCTTGTTATATGATGCTTATATGTGTGAATGTATCTGATTCCATTTACTTGTATTCAATAGATCTTTTGCTTTGATCGGTTCTTTGTCTTCTGTTGATGTTTACAGGTACTTCTCAAGTGTGTTAAGTATGGGAAGGAGCGACAGGATCGATACAAAGGAGACAAGAGGAAAGCGGAACTACAAGTAGGTCTTCTCATCTTCTTTGTCTTATCTATTTCTTATAGGAAAAGGCTAAAGTGCTTTAAACTGTTGTTCTAGATATGGCTACTTATCTAGGGAATTAGTATTTATCCGTAGATACCAAATTATCCAAAACACTCCTCCTAACAACAACATACCAATAGAAAAAAAACTTCCTCTACTTGTTTGGGGCCATTAGACTGAGATCCAAGCACTCAAACTCGTCTACATTAGTGTACACAAACAAATAGAACAATAAGGAATAGTATCTGAAATATGAGGTGACTAGGAAAATCATGTAATTGGAATTTTATGGACTCTGCCAAGAAAGAGGGTATGTGAAACAAGTGTTCAGGCTGCATAATCTCCCTTAGAAATCCTAGGGAGTATTTATTGGCCATACTAGCATTATCATCCCCAAATAAATGAGAAATTATAGACAAAATAGGTTGCACAAACTTTGTAAATATAGATATCGGGAAACTATCAGTGACGGGAAAAGAATGCAAGCCTGGGGCAAGGACCATTTGTAGAAAAGATTGTTGCTATCCAAGTGAGAGGGTACTGTAACTCTAAATCATAGTGGTTTCTGTGAATTTTTTAGGTTCACAGGAGGCTAGGTATATCAGAGTCTTCTAAATCAGCTCTGGAGTCACCTCTAGGATTTTTTCTCCCGTAGCCGATATGAAGTAGTTTTTCTCCTCAACATATGAAGCGACTAGTGAAGAAAGGAAGTCAGGGAAATAATACACAAAAGGAAACATTTGAGAGTAAAACCCAGAGTCAAATTCTTGTAATGCATCCTCTCCCCTAACATGGTGGCCATATGTGTCGAATCAGAGGTTCGACATATGTTAAGGATGGGGGGGATGGGGTTTGAAATTTGTGCTTTCGTGTCCATAAACGACTCGACATTGGAGGAAAGTTTGACTCCCTAGGTTTTTAGGGCCACTTTATTCATTTTTATCATATATATAAATAAGTTACAGGTTGGGAGACCGAAAAGTTACCAGATTGACCGGGTGATGGATGAAAAATGATGTTGGTAGAAGATCTTGATCAACTTTATGGATGAATGGCATTGCATAAAATCAAACAATGGAGGGAATTTGCAATAGGAAAACAAATTTAAAATCAAATGGCTGAAACGGGAAGGATTTTTACAAGTAGAGGTGGCAACCGTCGTGTAATGTCAGATGACCTCATGGGGGGAACACGTGGCAGAAAATGATTATTGAAGTGATAGGTGATAGGTGGGCAGGAGTGGATGGAGGATTTTACCATTTCACGTTCATCGCTCGCTTATCGACAACATCTTCGGGTTCGTGATGTGGTGGGTGGTCCCCACCTTCTTCCAGTGGATGAAAGAATGGGGGGATGGACCCTGCCACAACCCCTCGTAATAAATCTAGGTTGTTGATCGACAGATCCCACCCCACTGACTATTCAACTCTGGGGTGTAGTGCCAGATTATTTACTACACAAATTACCCCCCCAAAGTGTCTCTAGTGATCACCTGTGAGAAGATGGAGGAAGATCCACCCTCAAACCTGCTCGATTTTTAACTAAAACATCGTTCCTCTGCTACTTTTGTTCCTTACCCCACTGCGCTTTCTTGATGAAGTATGCCATAGTTGCGGGCTCTGGTATTAGAGGCTCCTAGTGTCTCACCAAGGCCCAAGCTTATCTACTAGCTCAATTCATCTATTTTTGAAACCAAAGGTGTTCAATGTAAGCCTCTTGACACTTGTAGAAAAATATGATAGAAAACAGGGATATTGCTGCAACTCTTGAATGAGTGTCCACACCTCTTTAGCATTTTTCCATTCATACCTTGCTTCAGTTATCCAATCTAGTTGGATAGTAGAAATGAAATAGAGAAATTATTCCACATCCTCATCCTCATCCTTTCTTGAGAGTGCATTTGAAATAACATTTTTCTTCCCTTTTTGTAGATGATTTCAAAGTCACAATCCAACATCTTTGTGACCCATTTTTTCTGCTCTTCTAAAGATAATATTTGTTCCAAAAAGTATTTAAGATTATTGTGATATGTTTTTACCTTGAAGTGTCTTCCCATTAGATAATGTTGCCATTTCTTTAGTGCATGTAGTATTGCCAACATTTCCTTCTCATAAATAGGTTTATGTAAATTCTTTCCCTTCATTGGACAACTTTTAAAAGAAATGGGTCTTCCTTCTTGCATTAAAACAACACCAATTCCATTTCGTAAGGAATCACATTCCACAATAAAGGTTTTTGTGAAGTCTAGTGTAGCTAAGATAGGTGCTTGACACATTGTCTCTTTAAGATTTTCAAAGGCCTTAGTTGCTTCTGGAGTCCAAGAAAATGCATCTTTCTTTAGTAATGTTTTTAGAGGCGCTGTTATTCTCCCATATTCTTAAAAAAATTGTGATAATACCCTGTCAATCCGAGAAATCCTTGAAGATGCTTTAGGGTTGTGGGGATTTTCCATTCCTTAAAGGATTTAATTTTGTTAGGGCCTACCTTAACACCCTCATGAGATACAATATGACCCAAATATTCCACCTCATGGACTCCAAAGAAACATTTGGAGGTTTTTTCATATATTTGTTTCTCCTCCAATAGTTTGAGCACCTTGTTAACATGTTGAACATGATTGTTGGGTCCTTCATTTTTGAAGGAATAGAAGTTGCGAAGGACATTTTGGACAAAGTCATCGGAAGTAGAGCACCCAAAAATCAAAGTGGCAGTAGAATATTTGTTTTGGGACTTGCGTAATAGAAAGTAAGGGCGGGCACCATAGAAGATGGAACTAATTTTGATAGAGTCAACAAGAAACCAAGGCAATGGCCCCAGGTTTTGTAAAACCGCAGATCAAGCAAGCGAAGGATCGAAGAAAAAATCAAGTGAACATGGGTTATAAAAGAAGAGGCAAAGCAACAAGAAACAAGTTTAGAAGGCATTGCAAAGTTTTGTGAAGAATCCAGGAAAATCTGTTGGACATATGAGTTGTGCAAAAGAAGGACTACTTGTAAGCAAATATGATTATGTAATAATCTATGTTTGATACCTGTTTTGGGCTTTAATGTCTACGCACAAGTCCATAATGTTCTATAAGATGTATTGAGGGGATGTTGCAATTGTGCTATGAGATCTAATAATAAAAGGAGAATGGGAGTTTTATCATATGTTTATGCATTTTTCACCCCCTTTTAAAATTTTCTACATGTTGTTATTCTATTTTAAATGTATAATTTAGCTTGTTGAGAATGAATGTATGGATGGTGCAAATTGCGTAATATCTAATTCTAGATCCCCTTCCACCTTTCTATGGTTATGGATATCTTTGGGTGAGATTCTCCTTTGATCCAAGGGAGTGGAAATGCTGACAAAGTGCTAGACTATGCAGAAATCTTTGTTGGCACCCTAGGATGAACCCTGAGACATTCTTCAGTTAAACTTTTATGCCAACAAATGGTTCCTTTGCCGATACCTAGAGTTTATTATGGGATCTAGATCATGCAAACAAGGTATATTGGTTGGGAGATTCAAGAATGGTTGCATGAGAAAGTTGATCACTTTGTTTTATAGTAGGAAAAATTGAGACAAAAGGATCATGATTGGATCTGAGAGGAGGTTCTATATGCCGAGCCTACTTGTGATCAATACGATATCTTATGGTGCAAGTTTCCCGAGGAATTAGATAATTGGTTGACTCGACTTTAGCGTAAATCGAGTGTTGCGACATGACCAAGGTTGCACAGAACTTGGAGTGCAGCTGATCTAGATGATCTTCATCAGTTGGATACAAATCTAATGAGAGATGTCAACTTTTGGGTTGACGCGACTCTTGAGAGATACATCATTGAATTTGTGACTGAGAATCAACAATCCTTCTCTTGTTCAGAAGCCATATTCAAGTTTGGGCTACAAGGATGACTACTGAAAGAGATTCCTCTTTGGATTAAAGTACTAATGGTTGAAGATAGCTTGTTGGTATTTCCACAAGGTCAAATGGCAACTTAAATTTTTAGTACTGGGGGAATGGATTAGGGGAGAGGAATGTCGTGCAGATGCGGGAGAATGAAGAAGTTATTATAATGAATCAAGAAGAGTTGCGGAAGGAAATATATTTCAGAGAATTGCAGAGGGAAAGAATAGCTGACGAGTGGCAAGAAAGGAAGTTGCAGGAAGTTAGGGTTAGAAGAAGGGAATTGCAGTGCATAGGAGATGTTGTAAGAAGTTTGATGGTGTGGAATAAGGAAATGGAGACTCTGGATTTGCATAAAGGAAGTGAGGAAGAAGGTTATTTTTCAAGCAAAATAGGAGTTTCCAGTGGGAGTGAAGTGGAGGGTTTAGAAGAAACTACTCAAATGCACGTGGAATCAGAAGGATTTTGGATGCTTGAGCCAACTGTCCAACCGAATATGTTACTAGATGAGCATACACCATTAGATGATGATATGCACTTTGCGATGAGGTGAAATTTCTTTGAGGATGATTTAGTACTAGAATATAGAACCATGCAATATAGTAGCATGACTCCTCCTCTCCCTATATCAAAGTCCTTGTCTTCTCTTTTCTAAGGTACGCAAGCTTATTAAAGTACAACTAGTGCATAGTTGATATAAGGGTAAATTTAGTTTTAGTGGTATTAGTCAACCAAGTTTATCTAGTTGTTCTCAACCAAGTTCCCAAGGATTTATACTTGTTTCTTCAAGACAATCAACTATGGACGGAGTTGTAGCCATCTCACTTACCAGATACCTAGAATTCTCAGGAAAGGGGGGGTGAAGATGTCAAACAACATTGGTATTTATGTGAATATGTATGGAGATCTCATTAGACCCCTGATGTAACTAAGATGATTGAATTTAAAACTACATTGCGAGATATAGCATTGCGGTGGTTTATCAAATGGATTAATGCTAACCCCAACACCAGTATGGATCTAGTCAAACAAGAGTTTATTCAGGAATTTAAGTTACCTCAATCAAATCAGCAAGGATTGGTGGAATTATTGGATATTCGGAAGCAAGAGGGAACATATGCTTGGTAATGTATGCATTTTTTAAAATATGTTATCAACGAATTGTCTTATCTCATTGATCTGTATCACCAAAGAGATTGCTTCATTAAGGCCCTATTACCAATGACTCGCATTCCTTTGTTTCAACAGAAGATCGATACTTCAAGATGATATGGAACAAGCGATGTGGACAGAAGCTATGGTTGGTTATCCACAAGATCATAGAACCAATTGTTCTTCAATAGATCTTGCTATTGTGGGCCTTCAGAATCAAATTGCTACCTTGACAGATAGATTAAAAGATCTTGCACCTTTATGGCTCGTGAGACCTCATATTTGGTGTACTCATTGTCAGGTTGAAGGACATCATGTCAAATAATTCCCATGACTTAGGGGACCAAGACTGTCCAATGCTCCTATGGGACCCCCTCCACCGCAATCCCTCAGAGTTGCGCGAATTTCATCTACTCTTCCTTTTTGGTCCATACACAATTCCAGTCATTTCCAAATCCTCATGGTATCTCTAGGAATAATTATTTGATATTTTTCAAAGTTTTGGTCATTTACCTTGCCTATGTCCAATTCTTTAGAAGTTCTCCAATGTTCCCAATAGTTTGTTTTGTGAGTTTTGTGGATTTCCCAACCATCATATGGAACAATATCAGTCCTTGGATGCTTTAGCTGCCCGCCTTCCTTGACCATTCAACCTTCCACATCAATGAGACTCCCCGAGGACGAGCAGGGGGAGCTCCCAAGGGAGGAAGGATGAGCGGGAGAGGTTCGATTAGGTCTTATAACTGTGATCATGAAGGCCATGTCATGAGAGAAATCCCTATTCCACAAAGACCTTGGTGTTCATACTGTCAAGTGAATACCCATGCAACTAAATATCATCCTGAACTTATTTCTCATTGGGCGGAGCGCAACCGGGCTAATGGAGCTAATTTGGTCTATGCAGAGCCTTGAGATCCTAGTCCTATAGTGCATCCCAATATCAATGTTGGTACAAGAGGAGGAAAGAAGACTAGAGCTAATTTTGGAACTCCTGATCAGCCAACCGACATAAGACCTTCATCTCCAAAGAAGTCTTATGATCCAAATCAACACAAGGAATACTATAGGGACACAACTGAACTTTTCCGTCAATTTATTTCTTTGCAAGGATCTCACAATGAAAAACAAGAACATGTAAAGGTACATGATGAGAAACATTTTGCAGAACCCTTCCAACCAATAATGGAATGGTTTAAGCTATTTATACAAATCATGAATGATGAACAACTCATTGATCAGATGTGGAAAAGGTTAAAGGCTATTGTTAAGGATGATGTGTTTTTTGAAGAACCAATTTATGTGAAGTTACCTGAGTGGAATTCCAAGCGAGTACAACGGAACAAGAAGTGATCTGGAAGGGAGTTCCAGATAAATGATTAGATTGCAGGTTTTCAAATTAAGGACTCCATGTTGGACTTGGGCTCAGATGTCAATATTTTGCTGAGAAAAACCTAGGAAGCTCTCAGAAAACCCAAGTTGGTCTTTTCCCTTATTCAGTTGTGAATGGAAAATCAATATTGTATTCTTCCTATTGGAATACTAGAGGATGTTGAAGTTGATATTTCCAGTGTCAAAACATATGCAAATTTTGAAGTTATTTACATTACTGGGGAAAAAGATCCATATCCAGCTTTATTGGGCATCAACTGGGCTTTTTAAAATTATGCAGTGATTGATTTGAAGATGGAAATTATGACCTTTGAAGTAGATGGCATGCGAATCATAAAACCTATTGATACTTATTAGGGATCAAGATTTGCTTAACCGGTGGACGATGTTGAGCCACCTAATTTACTAGACCAACTATATCAACTAATCATTGGGAGGTGAGAATATTATAGTAACCCCATGACAATTGGATCTATCAGTTGGAGGAGTATTCAAAGTACTAAAGTTGGTTCCGATGCTTCTATGGAATATTGACAACAAGGAGCTCATGAACTTCATTCTTGACATTATTCCATTATTCGATGTCTTTGCTAGATTGGTATCGAGGTACACCAATTTCCCATCTTCAATGGTACTAAATATATTTTAAATTTTATTAAAGAAGTTGAATCTTGAATAAAAGAAAGTCAAAAGGTTCCTCTAATGAGTGTTGATTTGCAAGTGACCCCCGCAATATGGTGGGAAACCCATCGGGATCAACTTCAATATTGGAGCACAATTAAGGTTGTCCTGGTTTATCGGTTTCTTCCTTCGAATGAGATTTTAGGTAAAATTCCCACTTATGATGGTCATACTTTCCTGCAAGAGCATGTTGAGCATTGTTGTTCTGTATGGCAGACTGATGGCCTAGAAATCGAAATGTGGTCGCATCTATTTATCCATTCCTTGGGAAATATTCTGCAAGCTTGGTATTTGCAGGAGGAGTTGAAATGCCAAGCAACAGATTGAGATGTGTTATCTGCCCAATTTTATAGATACTTTTCCTTTTTTGATGTCGATGAAAGGATAGAGCAAGCCCTTCGAGCTATCACATGAGTATTATTTTATGGTGGGAACACTTTGGCAAAATGCAGCAGGTATGGAGACTTTGAACACCAATATGAATCGAGGTTCCAGATGATGATATGGAGGAGCTAAGACATATTTCCTTTAAAGAGTCAAAAGGGGAACAAAAAATAAAATAGTCCTATACGTGATCCTCTGCATCTAAAGCCTCTTAAGTTGAAGAAGATGAATATTGGGATAGAATAGAACCCAAAGCTTCCTTCTATTGGGGACTATTGAGATAATCAACCAATCAGGAAATTTTCGATTTTCTCAAAGAATATGAGGATTTATTTCCATGTTCCGTCTTAGAATTAAAGGGAATTAAAGGAGATTTTGAAGAAATTAAAATAGTATTGAAGCCAGATGTGAAGTCAGTTAAACATTAGCCTACATATTGAACCCGCGAGTCGAGGAGAAAGTGAAGAAGAAAATTGACAAAATGCTAGCTACTAGTCTTAGATTCCCAGTTGATGAAGGTAAATAGATAAGCCCCATTTTCATCCAGGATAAGAAGGATTCAGAGTAAATTCAAGCATGTGCTGATTACTGCATCCTTAATAACACCTGTGTACATGACCCATTTCCAATGGAATTTAGTGATGAAGATTGGATAATGTTGGGGGAAATGGAGATTAATATTTTACTGATGGTTTCTTGGGGTATCACCAAGTCTGCATTGCAAAAAAAGATAAGAATAATACCACATTCACTACTAAATGGGGATCCTATGCTTATAACATTATGCCCTTTGGGTTGAAGAATGCCCTTGTTGTTTCTCATGTATTGTTATTGCTGCCTTCTGTGAATATATACATAAGTTTCTTGAAGCTCATATGGATGATTGGACCATTTATAGCCTACTCAAGAATCATCCTAGCTTGTTGAGAGTTATGTTTGATAGATGTAGACAACTTCAAATATCTTTGAACTTGAAGAAATATATTTTTGCTGTGCCTTTTGGAACATTATTGGGGCATATCATCTACAAAGAAGGAGTATGTGTGGGCCCTACCAAGGTTGTGGTAATACTGAATATGCCGCGACCCACTTTTGTTTGATAGTTGCGTTCCACTTTGGGACACACTAGTTATTATTGCAAATTTATAATAAATTATGCTTTAATCACAACACCTCTTGAGAAGCTTATTAAGAAATATGAACGATTTGTGTGGTCTACTGAATGTGATGTTGCATTTGACACTTTGAAGGAGAAACTTGCAAGTGCACCCATACTGGTATACCTTGACTGGAATAAGAAATTCCATGTCCATATTGATGCATCTGGAATTTCCTTAGGAGCTATATTAACAAAACTAGGTGAAGGAAACTTGGATCATCCTATTTATTTTGCAAGCAGAAAACTTTCCACTACGAAGAAAAAATATACTACTACATTATGAGAGGCTTTAGCTATGGTATATTCTCTCCAAACATTCTGACATTATTTGCTGGGAGGTCCATTCAAGTTCTTCACAGACCACTTAGCATTGAAATATTTAGTTAATAAGCCTGTACTCAAAGGAATGATTTTTTAGTGGTTATTGTTATTTAGGAATTTACTTTTGAGGTGATTGTCAAGTCGGGAAGATCTAATGTGGGGCCATACCATTTTTCCAGGTTAGAGTCAGGAGAATCGAGGGGATAAATTAACGATCAGTTTTCAAATGCTTCTTTTTTCGTATTGAATATTTCCTTGATTACTTAGATGACATTTCCACTTTTCTTGCTACAGGACAATGCCCTCCTGATTATACTACTATGCAAAAGAAGCATTTGGTAGTTAGAGCAGCAAACTACCAACTTATTGTAGGACAAATATATAAAATGGGACTTGACCAAGTTTTGTGTCGTTGTATTCTTGATCATGAACACGAAGGCATATTATGGGAATGTCATGCTAGAATTGCAGGAGGTCATGTTGGAGGGAAAGATACTGCTCGAAAAGTTCTGCAAGTTGGCCTCTGGTGGCCGACTCTATTTAAGGATGTGAAAGAATATGCAAAGACTTATGATGTTTGTCAATGGGTTAGCCGAATGTCACGTCGAGATGAAATTCCATTGCATTTGGTACAAGCCTTACTGCTTTTGAGAAATGGGATATTTATTTTATTGGGCCTATTCACCCTCCTCTTCATTTGCATGCTCAATATATCATTACCACAACAAATTATTTGACTCACTAGGTGGAAGATATTCCTGTTAAAGATTGCACTACTGATATGGATACTCGGTTTATTTTTGAAAACATTATTAGCAAGTTTGGTTTTCCTTGAAGTCTTACAAGTGGCCAAGGTTACCATTTCATCAATGAAATAGTCCAAGCTCTGCTATAAAATTTCATGATACTACACCATCAGAGCACTCCTTATCATTCACAAGCCAATGGTACTGTCAAAGATTTTAATAAAATTTTAGATAAAGGACTTACAAAGGTTTGATTCACCAATAAATATGATTGGGATGAATGAGTTCCTGCTACTTTATGGTCCTACCAAACTAAAGTCAAGCGATTGCACAAGTACACTCCTTTTGAACTAGTTTATGCAAAAGAAGTTGTTGTTCCCACTGAGTTCATTGTAACTAATATTTTAGTTTATCATGCAATTTGAATGTATAAATATGAGTCCATTCCAAATTGAGTGAAAGAATTATTAAAACTTGATGAGTTTCGATTTCTTTCTTATTTCCATCAAACTATTGAGAAGTAGTGCGAGAAGGCTTGGCATGATTGACATAACAAGAAAAAATCATTTTTCGTGGGTGACCATGTATTACTCTATGACAACAAGTATCAAAAGCTTCTTGATAAGATCCAAATGCATTGTCTTAACCCTTTTTATGTTGTGAAAATCAAATATTCTTGTGTTGTTTGACTTTCTCAATTAGATGGTACACTTTTCTCTGGATGGGTGAATGGTGCTCACCTTAAGCCCTATTTTTATACTTCAATTTTGAAATAAAGTGTCCTCTCTTCATGAGAGTAGTAGGTAAGATTTAGGATAGTTGTATCAATAAGTATTTTGTTAGTTTGGTAGTTTGTGTCTTAAGTCTTTTCCACAAGTATGTTGTCTTTTCAGTTGCGACCCACCGTAACCCATTATGGTCGGGGATATTTTATCATATCATATGCTATTAGTGTCATTAATGCTCATCTTTTCTGTCATCACTTCCTGTCATGTCCGAGTTAGTTACCAAATTCATTTCCTAATTCCTGATAACATTTCCTTCCACCATTAGATTTTCTATTAGATCATGACATTCCTTGGTACATGCTAGAATTTCCTGTCATTACTTTGAGTCTGATTCACATTTATTGCGTGTAACGACTAAGTTCTCCACCCCGTCGACTATTCTATATATTCCCATCATTCGTTTCCATTTTCACTTTTTTCTTCTAGAGTTATCAGTTTCCGCTCTAGCTTCATTACCACCTATCCCTGAACCATCATTGCCTTGTCACCCCCTATTAGTTTTGTGTATACCCATCGTTATGTAACCATGGTTCATCTAGTTAAAACCGCTGTTAGTTTGTACCCTTTTGACTCTCGTATCCACTCCCAAGGTGACCTCTTGGGGAAGTATGAGAAAGCAACTCTTGTTGATAATGACCTATATGATTCGTCATTGTCCCCTATGTTTTGAACCAATGTCTTTATGGAGCCCAATATCCATCCCAATGCCTGATCTACCCTGAAAGTAAAATAATATTTCTGTCCCTTGAAATAGTCCACTCTCCTTCTTCTGTGTGAGTTACCTATTTTTGGCACCACTATCGAAGCAATGCGCTACACAAAGTTCTTAATTAGTAATATCCATGGCGGTTCTCTCTGGTTGGATTGAGAAAACCCCATCCACGCAGAAGATATTTACAAACTCACAAGACTGTCCACTTATGGTGCCGATGTTAGCCTGAATTTTCAAATAACTGCTAAATGCGGCAAGAAGATATATGTGACTAATTTGTACAAAAAGTATGGAACCACCAGAAAAGGGCTTGGAGTTGTTCTTGATATGATCAATAATCTGCTGGTTCGAGTTGCTTCCACCATTATTGCTACTAAATTCATGTGCCATTTTACCAGAGGAGAATGTTCATTGGACACCATATCAGTTGCAGAGGTTTGTGTCTGTGGGGACCAACTGAATTGGTCAAGATATCTCCTTAATGAGTTATTTGAAGCCACCCATGATGTTTATACCCAACCGATGTATTTTATTTTTGAATTTCTGCTTCTTCCACTTGCTATGTACAAATGGTGCACTCGATAAGGCCAAGACCCCACCATGGCTGCAAAAGGTGAACCTCTTGAATATGCTTATGCACCTTGGCATAATACTGAAGACACTGTCAACATATAACTTAATGATATTTCATTTAGCCACTGGTTCGACAAAATGGATGCTGTGACCATAACCATTTCACGAGTTTTTCTTCCTCTGCTCGACCAGTACGCTCATCAGGACTAGTTCGGTATAACTCATAGTTCTTGTTATCTTTGGCCACTACATGTCTGTCCTACAAATTTCTCTATGTAGAAGTTTCTGTTCTACATCAGTGAGAGCAATTTCCATAACGAAGTCATCACTTGGCTAGGAGTCTTGTTGTGGTAGCAAGATGGGAAGGACCTGTACAATTTTGATGCAATGAGACCTATCAGAGATGCCCCTTCATCCTCGCGCAAGCACTCTCGAGGTACACCAGAATATATGCAACCCCTGCTGAAGAAAACTAGGAGTGTGTGAGATTGACACATGCTACTTAGACTGAGGTAGGTTCTTTAGTTGAATGAGCTACTCATGTACATTGAGTCACTCCTGTGTTCACTACACTTCCCACTATCGCAACCACCATTCCACCCGCTACCACCCTTCCCTTCATCTCGCTAATCCTGTCATGCTACCCATGCCTCCACCATCATCGACCTTGATTCCGAGCCCCCATCCACCGTTCCTACTATTCCTAGTATTGAAGAGAAGTCCCCATCCCTGCATACATATTTCGACGAGTCACCTCATTCATCGGAAGTGACCTTATCTAACCGTCCAGATTCAACTACTACCATTGATGAGCCGGAAGACAAGGAAACTGATTCTACTTTTATTATTTCTGCTAGTTTTCCTATCGCTACCATTTCCCCACCAACAATCACTCTTCCTTCTACCGCTACCTCATCTTGTCCCTCTTCTTCCACCACTTTTCTCATCTATTCTAACCAAGTCACCGATTTCGTGAAAAACCCAAAACAATGTCGTCAGGTGATCTCCCTTGCTGCCCAACAACATGATCTCTTTTATTCCAGCCCCCATTCTTCATAGAATCGCGCAAAATCAAAAGGGTACTCTCTAGAGAGAATCTTCACCACAAGCTCAATAAGAGTGCTCGGTTGCTAGTGGCCAACCACTGCAATCGCCACTTACAATGCCAGGTGCAGTTTTAATAGCCACCCTTATCACATCGTCTTCACTGCAATTGTTCAAGTTCATTCATGATTTCGTATCTTAGTTGTAGAACCGTCTAGTTCAGACCAAGACTCGATGCACATATCTTAAAGTTACCTGTGACAAACAAAAAAATCATCCCAAAACTGCTGCTGTAGTACAAACACAGTTATTCCTTGATAAAGATGGGTTAGAGGCTCAGGTGACTGATATTCATTGCAAACTGCAGTCATTGTATCCTACACTTGCTCCTTGTGCTGAAGAACAACCTAGAGATCTCGCCACATGTTCCCCTATCGAGTGTTGTACTTTTGTTGAAGTGACGTGTAAGTAAATTGTCGCCAAGAATCTTGTGCTCCAGGACACTATCACTACCTTGTAGCAAAGGCTTCATCAGACCCATCAATGCTCTACAAGAACTAGATATCAGACAAGATTCAGACAACCAACTCTATTTGTGACACTTTTCCACAAGTTATGCGGGAATCACAATAGATGTTCAGTCAAATTTATGATTAGAGTAATGTTCTTGCGAAGAAGAATGCACCTATTTATCCCTTGTGCGAGAAATTCAAGAACTTGTTCCAACAAAAGTTGATGACTTCATATTTTTAAGTGGAGAAGTAAATCTTGGATCAAGCCGATGTATTAGATGCTTAGAGTAATCAGTTGGAAGATGCATTGCAGGAAAATAAACACGTACTTCGTGACCTCCACATGGAGTAACATAAACATTTCATCAGCTTGAGAAAACTATCCAATATAACTGATCAACAAATCCAGGATCTTGTCCAGTCGCAACCTAGTCATCTTAATGTGCAGACGATTGACGGATTTTTGAGTAAGGTGTCTACACTTCTGGACTCCTGGAACTCATTTGTTTGTCCATTCACCACATTTAAGAAGTCAACTCTTTAAAGTGTTCCAGATTTGGGTCTTTTGTTTGAAAGTACCGCAACCGATCAAAGCAAAATCCAGCCACCCAAAAGTTCAGATGCAGCAACAACAACAACACATTGACTCGAGGACAAGTCAATGGATTGCGGTTAAGGCAAGTTGGGTCCTTAATATTTGATGGAATAGAAGCCACGGAGAAAATTTTGGATAAAATCACCGAAAGTAGAGCACGAGAAAAGCAAAGCGGTAGCATAATATTTTTTTTGGGACTTGCACAACAGAAAATAAGGGCGCACACTGTAGAAGTTGGAACCGATTTTGATATAGTTAACAGGAAACCAAGGTAATGGCTCTAGGTTTTGGAAAACCACAGATCAAGTGAGTGAAGGCTCGAAGACTAAATCAAGTGAACGTGGGTTATGAAAGAAGATGCAAAGAGGAAATAAACAAGTTTAGAAGGCATTGCAAAATTTTGGGAAGAATCCTCGAAGTTCCCTTAGAAATCTGAGCTGTGCAAAAGAAAGACTGCTTGTAGGTAGATCTAATTATGTAATGATATATGTTTGATACCTGTTTTGGGCTTTAATATTTGCGCACAAGTCCATATTGTGTTGTAAGATGTATTGAGGGAATGAATAATGTAAACTTTGAAACGGGAACTATAAACTCAAAACGAGAACTTTAGCCAAAAAACCCAAAAAAAATGAAAAATAGTGTTAAAAACGAAAAGTGTTGATGTTGGAATAACACTTACTTTTTTTAGGGTAAATTTTCAACATGTTTTAAAAATGGTGGTGAAAACCAATTTTTTGTGCAAAAAACACCCTCAAAACGAAAAGTGTTGATGTTGGAATAACACATTTTTTTTTCAAGGGTAAATTTTGTGCAAAAAACACCCCGAAAACGAAAAGTGCTGATGTTGGAATAACAATTTTTTTTCAAGGCAAATTTTCAACATTTCGAAATAATGACGTAAAATATTTTATCATGACTCCGAAAAACATTAAAATTTCAAAAGAATAATGAAAACATAAAAAAATTAAAAAATAAAATAATGGAAAAACACAAAAATAAAAAGAAAAAAAATAACAAAACGTAAATAAAAATATATAGTAAAAACAAAACATTAAAACAAAAAAAATCAAATATATAAAAGATGACGAAAAAAATCAAACATAAAAAACAAAAAAAATCAATCATAAAAATGTAAAAAAAAAACAAAATTAACCTAAAAGATAAGAATTAAAAAACTAAAAACAAATAAAACAAATATAAACAAATAAATAATAAGAAAAAGATATTTTCAAAAAATGTAAAAAAAAAATATATCTTATAAACCATAAAAAAGTTTGGAAAAAAAAAATATATGAAAAAAAAATTAAAAAAAAACTTTAAAATTAAGTAAGTAAAAATAGGAAAAAAAAAAAAACACAAAAAACTAAAAAAAAATGAAAATTAAAATCAAACTTGATTTAAAAAAAAATAGAAAATTAACCCAAAAAAAAAACAGACTTAAAATTAAGATTAAAAACATTTAAAAAAACCTTAAAAAAACAAAAATATACTCAAATTAAAAAATTAAAAAACAAAAAATAATTAAAATTATATATATATATATATATATATATATATATATATTCAAATTTTAAAAAATAACAAAAAAAACAATTAAATTTAAAAAAAAAATATGTTTTTTTTGATAATTTTTATAAAATCATATTTTTTTATTTAAAAAAAAATTAAAATTATATATATATATCTATCTATATATATATATATATATATATATATATATATATATAGATTTAAAAAAAAAAAACATTTAATTATTTTTTATTTAAAGAAAAAAGACAAATTATACTAATTTTTTTTTAAATAAACTTCTATTTTTTTATTTTTTATTTTTATTTTTTTTAATATAATTTTATTATTTAAAAAAAATATAGTCCGCCTGCCCTCTGCTGCCCGTGGGGGTGCGACCCTGGGCGACAGAGCTGCATCTAGCTCCGCTGCCCAAGGCTGCGCCCCCACGGGCGGTCATGCAATTCCTGGAATTGCCCGGCCACTGCCTGGCCGCCCACATGTAGCTTTTCCACCCAAGGCTGCACAACTCTATCGCCCAGGGTCGTGTCGCCACGGGCGGTCGGGCGGCGGTAGGGCGATTCTTAGAATCATAGTTTTAAAACTCCGACTCCAACTCTGACTCGGTTGAGGATTGACTCCAACTCCGACTCCGAAACGGTAATGACTCGACCGGCTCGATTTCAATGACTCGGTCGTTGTAAAAAATACATTAAATATTTTTTTTTTTTTATAAAAAAACATAATTTTAAAGATTTTAAACATAATTTTAAAGATTTTCATTCATGTCTCCAAACACACAGCATTATAATATAGATGGAAGACAACATATGATCAAAGTAGGCTCATGAACCAATCCATTATATCAAAATGGTACCCAATGGCAATACATAGTCAATTGTCATACATGATCAAAGACTCAAAACAAAAAACACATAACCAAGGAGGCTAGAACTGGCCTCTACAACAAAAGTAAACTGTGACGGTGACCAGACTCCAGTACTAGTACTACTGGCTAGTAGCTACTGCCAGAGGAGCCAAGATCATGTCGATCAATCTTTGGATCATCATCAGAGTCAAAGTCAGACAGGGGGCCCCATGGCTCCTCCTCCTCATCATCATCTCCAACTGCAACTGTAGAAGTGGTACCACTAGCAGGTTGTGCAACTGTAGCAGATGCAAGCTGAGATAGAGTAGATATGCGGCTGTGCTTCTGTCGTGGCTGAGCAGAGGAAGCACCTAAAACTGGAGTCCTTGCTGGCTGTGAGACTGAGGTTGGTGGATTGGGATCTGAATTCAACTGAACAACATGTTCAAGTTCAACTGATGTCTCGATATCTAAATCTAAATCAAGATCCTCATCAGGATCAAACTCTGCTGGACGACTCTCCACTACCCAATCTGATGTTGGATCAATGTCTTCCAACACAATGGGATCTGAATCAGGTCTTTTGTTCAGCAAATGGTTTCATCTGAGCTGGAGTTTGTATTGGACATAAACTAGATCATTTAACCGTTTTTGATCCAAACGGTTTCTCTTCTTTGTGTGAATCCTCTCAAAGACAAACCAATTGCGCTCACACCCAGATGCACTGCAAGTTTGACTCAAAATACGAATTCCAAACCTTTGCAATTCAGGACAATGGCCACCAAAGGCGTCCCACCATTGTGCTGCAAAAACCATAAGAGTGTAATGAGTTAGCTCAACAAAATTACAAATTATATCTAACTTTCAAATTATAAACGATTTAACAAACTTTAAAAAAAACTAAAACTATTAATAATTTGAAAATTGAAATTTTTGTTTACCTGGCTCATCTGCTTCTCTTGCAATCTTTGCTAGGTCCTTCCCAAAGGTACCTGATGCATTGCTGAAGGTTGTGACCTGTCGGTGTATCTCCAGCTGATCAGACTCCAATGGGATCCTGCGATCAATGCAATCAATCAATCCATCTCTGACCTCCCCCCTCAAAGCTATTGACTCAGCTTTATAATGATACCGTGGGTTCAAAAAATACCCAGCTGCATGTATAGGGCGATGGAGTTGATTGTTCCATCTTTCATCAATGATTTCCCAAATGGGCCCATACTTTGCCACTCTATCCTTGTATACCGTCTTTATTTGCTCCTTTCCTTGATCCATAGCCTCATAAATGAAGCCCATAACCAACCTTTCCCCATCCACCAACCACAACACCTTAACTAGTGGCTCAGCAAGCTTCACAATCTCTGCTACCTTTCTCCAAAAAGTTTCTTCATATACTTTCCTTTTCAATTCTTTGCCTTCCGGTTTGTTAGACCAATTGCTTGGATTCCATTCATCACTGGAAAACATCTTTTGCAAGTTTCTATGTTGGGAAAGCATAGATTGCAATGTCAAAAAATGTGTAGCAAATCTAGTGATGGCAGGCCTAATAATATCCTTGCCACCAGTGTGTTTCCTCATGAGGCTCAAAATCAATGTATGATTGTAGATAAATTTTGTTATGCTTTTGGCATGATCTATAGTGTTTTTGACCCACTCTATTTTTCCAATATCCTCAAGCATGAGGTC